>CAUJNA010000365.1:169379-204379 GCA_963377175.1 Effrenium voratum | reverse complement strand
TAGCTACCACCAGTACTGTTACTGCTCCTACTACCACGTTCGCAACTACCATGCTCTCGCATCACCTTCATCATCATCAGCAGCAGCATCAGCGGCATCATCAGCACCACCAGCATCAGCATCACTATCATCATTATCATCATCATCGTCATCATCGTCATCATTATCAGCATTTGCATCATCATCATCATCATCATCATCATCATCATCATCATCATCATCATCATCATCATCACCATCACCATCATCATTACCACCCAACACCTGCCAATGTTTTGGTGTAGCGAGTCAGTCAAAGCAGAGTCACAGCTTGATATCAGAGGGTCAAACAGGTTTCCAGCTTCAGGTTTTTGTTTTTGGGTGTTTTGGGTTTGGGTCCAAAGCAAAGCAAGGGTTCCTGTTTCGGGATTTGGTTGTGGGTTGCGGATAGTACCAACAGTTCTCCCAAAACAGTTTTTTTGGTGTACCCCGGCGTAGGGCCCGGTGTTGGTGTTTGTGACTTGTGTTGGTTGCTTCAAACGGAAACCAAGATGAATACCCCAATTCACAGCTGTTTTGAGTCAGGTGGGTGGCTACGTCATCCACCACACCAAGGACGGCAAATGGCGATACACTGTGGTGGATGACTACCTCATTGTGCGGGGAGTGGGGCCCATGTTCGCCCGCAACCGCAAGAACCCGGCGGCGCCTGGGCTTGGCATTCGCGAGTCGATTTCGGCGTGTGCGTGTCTGTGCATGTGCGCTTTTTTGGGAAACCCACAAAAGGCCTTTAAACATGGGTTGTTGCCCCCAAATACTGGGGTGAGGTCCCTTTGTTCTGTGTAGTTTGAGGGTCCCGGTGCCCTTGTAAAGGTTGGTTTGCAGGGAAACCAAAAGGAACACCATTTTACACGCACACACTGCCGAGAGCAAGCTTGTGTCCTTGCTAGGTCAGGAAAAAAAAGGGCCGACAGTCGATTTGGTTTCCTGCAATTGCCCCTGTACCACGGGCCAATCTAGGTGTGTAGGGATGTGGACCGCCAAAATGGTGGTGTTCCTTTTGTTGTTTTCTGAACCAACCTGAAAAAGGTACCCTCAAACAGCACACACGCACACACACACACACTTCAGCTAGGCAGGTTAGATTGGATGTGTTTGATTGGACATGCTATAGTGGATTCCTTTTCAGGAAGTTGGCCAGTGTTGTGTTGATTGCTTCCTTGCAGACTGGATCCCTGGGAGTTAAATCTCCATTAAAGCAATGGGTGTTAACATAAACATACCTTAGCTAAGGAGCTTCTTCATCTGAATTCGGTCAACCCTTGATTTGATTAGTCGAAAACGTTTAAACCATCAAGTTCATGGGTTCTCTGATTTGAGAGCCACCCGCATTTTTGAGGAGTAATCCCAATTTGGCGGCAGTTTGAAGCGGAATACCTCGCCAGGAGCTGTGGGTGTCTGTGCTGGAGAAAGCCTGGGCCAAGGTGCACGGCGGCTACAAGGTCTTGCAGGTGGGGTTTTCAAGAGCCCCCGAACCCAATTCGGGCGTGCGTTTGTGCGGTGTGTTTGTGGGGGATCCTTTGGTGTTTGCTCAAAGGGAAAAGGGCACCGACGATTTTGGAGGTCGCCCATTTGAACACAAATCGTTCATCGTGGCCGTTGCAACTCCCAGGTTTGGTTGGGGTGATAATAGTTCAAGGCTATATACATATTGCGGGTGTGTTCTTTTGTGTGGGCCGTTCTTTTTCTTCCGGTATTTCAAATGGAGAAAACACATATTGCCACATTTTGGGGGGTCCACCCAATTTGACATTGCAAACTGATATATATATATATATATTATAAACCATTGTAAGAAGGATTTCGATTTCGGGACCGGCCTTAGGATTCAAGCGTTCTCATGTGAGCAGCCCAAAACTGCTCTCGGCCATTCACCTAATGAGGTCTCTGGCAAGGTCCACATCTCTCCAAAATGGGGGTGAACCTAGGCATTTTGGTAGACGCACGCGTTGGGTTGATCCGGTCTGAGGTTGGCAGGACCCACAACGCCATGACGGACCTGACTGGCTACCCATCCAACATCTTCATGTTCGACCCAGAGGCAGGTCTTAGTGCCACAGAAGGCCTGCTTTTCCAACCCCCTTTGGGCGAAACGAAAGACGGAGCTTTCCCCTTCCCCTTTTCGGCACTGGAAACCACCGGTCAACTACAACTGTTCAAGGGAAATCCATTGACCCTCCCCCCCCCCCCCCACCAAAAAAAGCAAGAAAAACATGTTCGAGCTTTTTGAGGGGTCGAACTTGATGTCCTTCAAACGGGTTTGAGGAAAGTCCAACTTGCCAGCTGCCTTGGCCTTAAGCGCCTTACACAAATACGAATGCGCCAGGCCTTGGAAAAGAAACCCTGGAGGTTGCCCACAGTCCCTTCTGGTTTCCCGAAAGCTTCCATCTTTGTCTTCTTTCTGAGTTGCTTTTCCTTTGTTGCTTTGTTGTTTGAGTTTCATTTGGTGTTGATTGGTTTTCTTGTCCTTGTTCCAGGGGTTGATATCCCATTCTTCAATCATCGTTCTTTTCAAACATGTGCCGTTTTTCCCTGCACTTCTGGAGGTTTTCTGGAAAGAAGGATCCCTGCAAAGCATGGGGAAGGTACCCCTGTTTGCTCCCTCCGGCTCCCAGCTCCGTAGGATCGCGAGAGCGTGCTGCTGGACGGCCACGTGAAGACGGAGTTCTGGAGCTGCGGTCAGCTGGGTGAGCAGCTCGCGGCCTGGGACGACAAACACTTTGCCATGAATCTCCAGACGGAAGGATCCAGTGAAATTAGTTCTGCTGTCCACATGGGGGCGGCGTCGAAAAATAGGGGACCACCCAAAATGGTGTCGGTGGTCCTTTTGGCTTTCCTTTAAAACCAGAAAAAAGGGGCTGCTGTCAAAACAGACACACGCTCATGTCTGGTCTTTGGGTGACCGAATCACACGAAAACGACCTGAGGAAGCAAATTCGGGTTTCCATTAAACCTACAAACGGTGGTCGACCTTTTGCTGAGTGGGCATGAGCAACCCAGCATTTGTCTAGCTTTCCAGAGGTAAGTTTTGTCTATAGTTTTTCCCAAAGAGTGAGGGTTGGTGTTTAAACATTGGTTTAAGGCAAGGTTGGTTGCACAAGTTCTAAGTAATCAGCCTTTGGTTGTGTTAAGAAACGACATGGGGTTGCTAAAAAAGGCAAGACCCGGAACATTCCACGGTTCTTCGCTAAAGTGTCTACCCTTTGTCCCGTTTGTAGGGATTCGTAACCCGCCAAAAATGGTCAACCCCGAAAAGGTTCCGTTTTTCTACAAGGCGGGCAACAAATGTCTTGACCATGGGCAAGGGGGACGGGGCTCAATTTTCGCATGTGGGTTTGGGTTTCTTGGAGGGTACCCTTTTTGGGATTGGCTGAAATGAAAGCTAACAGGAACCGACAAAATTTGGGCCTCCCCTATTTTGACCCATACTCTTGTCCTCTTGGGTGACGTTTGGTAACACATGTGGGTTCATGGTTTGCAAATCTGCGACTCCCCGAATGTTGGGCGCCTCGTTGGTCTTTCTGGAAATCACACCCAGAAGGGTATCCACAACAACGACTCCTGTGATCAGGAACTGTGGCGGAGAAGCATTGCTCAAGACTGAAGTTGGGAAGACGCGGGATGTGTCCCAATCCTTGCAGCACGCGGGTTACACAATTGGCTGTGGGTCAAAATTAAATAACCAGGGGACCGCAGATTTTAGTTCATATTTCCATGTACCAGGGTTGAATTTTGGGCACCCATTTTTGACCTGCAGCCAATTGATAGAGAACACGAAATAGATCACATTCGAGCTGAAGCGCTTTGGTCTTGGCGCGTTCACCCTCCAAGTCATGACCCGCAAACAGAGTTCCGTAAATAGATCTGAAAACCAGCTGCTTTGCCAGGTCCTGTAAATCAGCTTGCATTTGGGTGATTTTTCGAACTGGGCCAAATGTATCCGGGGGACCAGTGGTCGGCGCCTGTACTGTGGTCGGCGGTGGTCTCAGGAGCTGATCAGAGTTCCTTCGACCAGAAGAACTCCTCTACCTTTGGCCTGGAGGAGGACACGGGATCTGCAAGCGTTGCTTGCAAAACTGCCTGGGATTCCAATCGCGCCGTTTTTTGTTTTTCCCGCAATGGGTGCTATACAATAAATATAAGATGTAAGCACCGTGGTTGAACTGATGAGGGTCATCATCTAAATTGGGTCAGCCATGTTTTGTTTGTTTAATGGGGGTTGAAGGATAGGCATATGTTGAAACAACCCATTTTACGGGTTCCCCGATTTTGAGACACCCAGGTTGTTTGAAGAATCCTCGGGATGCTTGATTCAAGCAGCGTTTGGTCCCCATGAAAGGCGTACTGTTAACATATGTTTATCCCACCGTACTTTTTTAGGGAAACCACAAGAACTGTTCAAGTGTTGGGAGATGGTGAAAGAACAGGGGTCTAAACTTGGCTCCCAAAGCATGGGCCATCCCTTTAGCTTTTGAGCCTTTTAGTGTTTTGTGGGGATTTGCATTGAACCCACCAAAAGTGAGTCACTCTTACGGGGGATCAGTTTGGACAGCCCAGCAAACCATGCAATCAATAGGCCGAACCGCCCACCTTTGAGGAGTACAAGAAGATCGGCCTTTTTCCAGGGCACGCATACACGCTCTACGGAGTGCAGAAGGTGAATGGCACGTTGTTACATTGCCAAACTGGTAGTGTACCTGGACTCTCAAACTACCCCTACAAATGGAGAGGTACCACTTATTTATTTTGTGGCAATATCCAATTTTTGAGGGTAGTTTGAGGGTCCAGCTACCTTTTGCAGCACTTTTGCAACTGTTCTTGCTTGTTGCTTTCCTTCATCTTCCCGTTTTAAGCAGAAGTTTTTTTCTGCCAATTCTATGGCAAGCTTACAAGGAGAAACCGAGCACACCATGATGATGTTAATTTAATTGGGGATCCCTTGTTGATGATTTTGGTATCTGTCTGAAGGTTATGCCAAATCCGAAACCCGTGGGGCTCTGGTGCAGAGTGGACTGGCGACTGGAGTGACCGCAGCAAGCTGTGGGAGTCGGTGGACGAGGAGAAGAGAATTGCGCTGCTGGGTAGGAAGCCCGACAACACCGACGGCATGTTTTGGATGTCCCTGCAGGATGTGCCTTGGACTTCGGTTTGGGAAATCCACGCAGGATGTGAGATTTGTCATGGGTATCAAAGGGCGTGTTGATTCTCATGAGATTCACTGATTTGTTGTGGTTATGAGCTGGGCTCCCATGGGATCTCCGGCTCTGGTTTGCCCGTGACGACCGGGGGGGGGTTGGCATCGACATGGGCAGAGCCGGGCTCAATTTTCCCAAGCCCTCTTGAACAGCTAAAAAAAATGCCTGCAACTCCTTCACAAGGAATTTAGACAACCATGAAACGGATGTTTGGTGAGGGAAGCATGACTATGGCCCACATGAGGAGTTTTGATTACATGTTGCAAGTCGCAAGCTGCAAACCCTTGTTTCTTCCTTCATCCTTGAAGTCTTTGGAATATGGGTATTTTGCACAACGCGGGGCGCCCGCAAATGGTTGGTTTCTTTTGGTTTGACACCAACCAAAACAGGATCTCCAAACCTTCCCCTACCCAGTCGTTTGGGCCAATGCACTCGCAGGTTGCGGTATGAAATCTGCAGATCGTGGGGAGCTCACCGCAAACCCATTAAAGGCTCTTTAGTTTCAGACTCCTCAGTTCAGGTTTGTGAATTAGGACTTAATGTCAATCCCGGACTAACGAACCCGGCAAATTAATAGGGGGTATCGCGTTTCCTCAAGTAGTGACAACTTTCATGTCACATGGGAGGGTTGATTCATCCTGGGCTCACAGTAGTCCAGCTCAGATACTGCCCAGCGTGTGCAGAAAGGAAGGTGTCGAATGCTTCAAGGAAGTCAGAGCCGATGTGTCAGAGTCCCAATGCATGTTGAGGGTCCTGAACAAAGAGCAGCTGAATGTTATAGGCTCTGGAGTGATTCCAAGCGGGTGCAGGCATTTTCGGGTTCCGGAAGGGTTCCGGGCAGGTTTGCAAGCGTTGATGGACCCGGGTGAACAAAATATGTCTGTCTTTTTAGAGTTGGTACCCTGTTTAGTTTTTCCCCAACAGCTGATGGGGTCTCAGCCCAGATAGGCTCCGGGGTGGTTCGGGGCGACTTTGAGGTAAGGTTCCACGAGGGTTCCACCAGGGTTCCACCAGGGTTCTGCGAGGTTCTGCGAGGGTTGCGGGGTGGTGCCAGCACTAAAGAGAGTATTGCGTGCTGTTGGGGATATCATTTTTAGCGGAAGCCAAAGGGAAACCAACAATTCCTCGGGGTCCAAAATCGTGAGCCATCAGAACAAACAAGCAAAGCATGATGAGTTCCAATGGGTGCTACATATCCCTTTTGTTTCAATTCACCCTGCGGGACACGGAAAAAGATGTTGTTCAATCCTTGGCCTCCTATGTTTATACCCTCAGGCTTGTCAAACATGGCCAACACCCGAGTGAAATGATGGAGCCCGCCCAAAACAAGGACCAGAAGTCTGGCGTTGCCAAGGGTGCACTTGGCGGGCTACATAGCGTGCATTGCTATGGAGTGACACTTGTTGCTACACAGGCGGAAAACGTGCTTGGGCTCAAGCGGAGTTGCTTCCCCACACCATCGCATCTGGCAGGGGGACCCCGGGTACCCTCCCAGCGGTGCCTTCTGTAGCTGGAACTGGAAGGGTGGCAGGGTTCCGAAAGGTTCCTTGGGTGCGATGCTACAATCTTAAGGCACCCTACCAAAAGGGGTGGACCCCAAAGGCCTTGTCAATGAAGAAGGCACTTTCCCCCGGATGCCCGCAATATTGGAAGGGAGCAGGGCACCCCTGAAAAAAAGACCGAATGTTTTGTAGTTGGTGTGCTTGCATCTTGGTCCTCCGTACCAAGATGTTCTCCCAATTTCCCAGTTTAGATGATGACACTCCTCTCATACACGGGTTCGAAAAAACGTCTTCGTTGATTCCATGGTTTTCCTCGGGACACTCATCTGGTGTTTGTACGTCTTTGTTCATTCCGCGGTTTTCATGGGGGGGTTCGAACCCTGGAAAAGCGGTCGTCAGGTCTCGAAGCACTTCAAGGGCGGCAGCGTCACCTTCATCGGAGACAGCGACGACCTGCGCTTCATCGGCACCGCCAAGGGCCAGGCCACCTTCGCCGTGCGCTTCAAGCAGCTCGGCCAAGAAAACGCGGAAGGCGAAAGGACGCGACGGCCTCAAGCAGCTTCGCCCACATGTCATGACTTTGTGTTTATGATTATACATATCTTCGTGCATTCTGCCAAGGGAGGTTAGGACTTTAACTTTTGCCAGCTAATGGGCTTTCCATTAAACCACTAAAGGTTAAGCTTTTAGCAGGGGAGCAGAAAGCAACCGAGATATGTTTTATGTTGTCTTAGTTAGGACATGTGTTTTATTGTTTGTCATTCATGCATTTCTTGAGAAATGTGTGTGCGCTGGACTTATTACTTAATGGGTCAATTGGTTAACTGCATGAATTACTAATTAGTGTTCTATTTAATTAACTAAGTCAGTAGTTGATGAAACAACTAGTTCATTAGATCACTTATGTCAATTAATGAAGGGACTCATTACTTTATTAGATGATCTAGTCATTTACGTGTAGTAGAGTTGTTTCTTTTTCACAAGAACAAAGAACAATACATATATATAGATATGTGCACATTTATCTATGGTGTTGTATTATTTACGAATGTCATTGTTATGTGTTTAGTTTGTCTATTGTCTTATTTAGTTTGACTTGGTTTGTCCGTGTGATTGTTGTGTATATTGTGAGTATCATTGTCATTATATGGTTATTGGAGACAGTAACATAGAGCTGGCGAAGCCGGTCGGAAGCTTCTAGACGATACAAACCATAGTCATTGGTTTCTTTCGTTCCCCATGTCTGTCCTTTTTTGTTCTCATTCTGTCTTTTCTGTCCATCTTGATTTATTCATGTATGTTTCTTCTTTCAGTCCTTGTTTTCTTCTTCAATTGTGTGTCTTATTTCCTTTGTGTTTATTTCTTCGTTTTATTTTTTCCTTATTCGGTTCTTTCTTTATTTCTTGCTCTGTTTCTGTGTTCTGTATTATTTTGGTTTGTTCCGTCTTCCTTTCCTTCTTTCTTTCTTTCTTCCTTCCTGTCTTTCTTTCTTTCTTTCCTTCGACTTACATATCGATATCTATTTCTATAGATCTATCTATGACTGTCTCGCTAGTGATTTATTTATCTATCAATCTATCTATCTGTCTAATCTATATATCTATCTATCTAATCTAGACTAATCTAATCTAATCTGATCTAATCTAATCCTATCTATCTATCTATCTAGCTAGCTATCTATCTATCTATCTATCTATCTATCTATCTAATCTGATCTGATCTGATCTGATCTGATCTAATCTGTCTATCTATCTATCTATCTATCTATCTATCTATCTATCTATCTATCTATCTATCTATCTATGTATTTGTCTAAACTGTCTATCTTACATCCCTATCCTATCTATTCATATATCCACCTATCATTATCAAGACCACTATTATAATGCGTATGCATATATATATATATACATATGTATATACTAATCGGTTTGGGTGTACATTTTTTATGTGTTTTAGACATGATATGTTGTTTCAAAGGACAGCCCATGTGAAAACACTTGTTTAAGAAAAAAAGGGAGGGAGACCAAAAGGTTTGGTTTGATTCGCTTGGTATGTGTTGCTCTGTCTGGTAGCAGGGGATCGGGAGTTCTTATTGTTTCCTTGACCCCCTATTAAACACCTAGCGATGGTTTGTCTGAGTTTTGAAGGGACACCATACAGGAACCACACATATTTGGGACGCCCTTTCGGTTATTTGTTTGTTTGCTTGCTTGTTTGCTTGTTCGTTTGTTTGTCAAGAAAACCCCACAGGAAGCCCACAAGGTTAGATGGGGCTCCCGTATTTTTGGAGTCGTGACATGTTGCAATTGAGCCAGTGGGGCGCTCTGGTCAAGGTTAGCCACTCCGGTCAGGCAAGTGGGTCACACCAGATAAGTGGAACAGGGGTTGGTTGACTTGGTTACCTAGTGCTTCCTTGCGTTTTGCCACAGGTAACCCTTCCGGCATTACCAGGTACCATGGATGGTCTTCACTTAATAGTGTCGAGACGCCAAGCAATGGGAACGAGCCATGGGTACATCCAAGGAACACCACCCCGGGGAACCGAGTGTCCTTCATGGCTTCACAGCCGGATGTCCGGAACCATGGCGGGAGCTATGCTGCGCTGCAGGCGGGAGAACTTGATGTCTCCTCACTGCCTTTGAGCGTACGTGTCCTTTTAGTTTCTTGCTTTGGGGGGTTCTGTTCATTTTCAGTGGGGGGGTTGTTGTGTCTGTAGTCTTTACCCTTCACTCTTGTTGGCATGTGTTTAAGTTTACCCTCCTGTCCACGCTGCCATGAAACCAACCAGAGGGTCCCTTTTAAAGGAGCATAGCCTTCCAGGCCCCCCCAGTCTGGTTTCGTGTTAGTGGATGGGAGGGTGGTAGGTTCAAGAAATGGGGCCTGGAAAGTGATGCCCAAATGATACAGATAAAAAGACGAGGATATTTTATGACTAGTCACTGCAGGAGATGCCAAGTGAGTGAACCAATGACAATGAAATATAAAGATATTCAATCGTCCATTTGTTCTCATACCCTTTTGTTCCTATCGTACAATTGGGCCGTCTTTGAGAGCGAGGCTTAGGCTCAGAGTCATCCCTTAATTCATCTCTGTTTACGCGTCAGGAAAGGGCTGACCAGGAGTACGAAGTAAACAATAATAATGTGATTCTAGACTAATGGGCAAGTCACTTGTTTGCTTTCAGCGGGGGGGGGGTCGCAAAAACAAGTTGTTTGCTACCATACCAGGGTTTGGGAGGTCTCACTATTTGATCACCACTGCCATATACAATTTCATTGTTGAAGATCTGTAGGGAGCATGCTCTACAATGATCACTCGGAGGGAAATCTTTCCCGGTCCTGCGCAAGAGCTCTTCAAAGGATCAGGACCGGCGCAAAACATATTATTGGGAAGATGTTTACAAGATCTCTGCGTGAGATCTCTTGATAGGATCTCTTGGCAAGCTCTGTATGCAGCACCTCTGGATAGGATCTCTTCATAGAATGTCTTGGCAAATTTGTGCACAGGATCCATGTGTGGATCCTCTATTGAAGTTCTCTGTCAGGTCCTGTACTGCGAAAGCGCAGAGGGTTCACTTTCGATGTCCCAAGTTCGCACCGCGCGGCCAGAGCGATCCAGCCCCACAGAGGTTCACTTGCGACGTTATGTCCACCGCGAACTTTTGATGTTCAAGATTCGCACCTTAGGAGCAGCAAAGCTTCGGTTCAGCTGAATACCTTGACATGTCTGTATTTTATTTTACTACACTTAGACAAGGTGAGAACTCTAGCTAGACTGTCTGTATTGCCAAAATGGGCCGACTGAAGTTCTTCTAGAGTCAGAAATCAGCCCCGGCGTAACAACAAGTCTCCTTTGTTGCACGCGCTCAGGCTTTCAGTTTGGATTGTCTTCCAAAGTGCAAAGAACTACGCACAGTGCCCGAGCCGTGTGCAAGCACCACTTGGGTGGCGGGTTTTTGTTTCCGGTCAAGCAAACAAGTCTAGAGGTGGAAACATCAAACCAAAGGTAGCACCACACTGCAAACGCGGAAGTTCGCGGAAGGCTTGCGGAAGGTTTTTGTCCCCGCGGATGCTCGGGGAAGGGATGGGGTTGGTTTGCTCTTTCCCCACTTATATTTGCCCTTACTAGGATTTCTAGCAGATATTGTGCGCACAAATTCCCTCGCAGAAGCTACTTTCCTCAATTCCCAGAAACGACTTTCCCTCGGAAGCTCTGATATAGAAACATGCTCGCGGAAAGTACCCTTCACACCGCAGAAGCTTTGCGGAAGGTTTCGCGGAACGGGCCCACACGTGCACACACGTCCAACTGCAGGGACTAAAGACCACCGCTCAATTGGAATCGTCTAGTCACTGTGGTTTCCTGCAGCAAAAAAGTATCGATGCATGTCTATGAGTTGCTTGCTCAAAATCATCATGTGCGAGCTTCTGTTTGCAGAATTTCGCCAGTGCATTTTGCTTTGCCCCGGCTGACACACATTCTTTCACAGACGAGCAGCATGGCAGAGTTTCGCCCTTTGCCCGCCAAGCCGCTCTGTGCTGGCACCGCCCTGGCTTCGCGTCGATAGCGTGACAGTTGGTTCTTTTTGGGGAGTTGGTCGGTTGGTTACGCCCCCGCGTTTCCTTTTGTTCTGCTGTTTGTCTCCCCTTTTAGTCTGAGAGCAGCAAGCGCAGTGCTCCTAAGGCCTAGCCGCCGTTCAAAAACAGACACAAGCTTTACTTGATTGATTTCAGCAGCGCCCACAAGCCCTTTTGACGATTTGCCCTTTGACTTTGTAAACATTCACCATGCTGGAACCAAACGTCTCGGGTTTGATCTCTGGCGTGGCGCCTTCAACACGCGCAGGTGAGACTGATGGTCAAGGCCGACGGAGGCGTGGTGATTTCTTGGTAGCGGTGATTTTGAGACCCTTTATCAGTCGGACATTTGGTTTAGATATGTTTGAACGCCAGCTTGGCCCCTGCCACTGTCGTGTACCCCTGAGGTAGGGTTGTACAGCAAATCACTTGCAATCCAATACCCGTTGCCTTGATCTTCCACGACTTCAAACAAAAGTAGGTCTTTGGTCGAGTCTTAAGTTTGAGACCAAGACTAGAAGGACCGGGGTTTTCAGGGTTCTTGGGAGACCACGTGCACAACCACCAGAGCTACAGAAACCACGAAGGGGCCTCCTTGGGGCCACCACGTCACCACATCCTGGTTCGGGCAAACACAGGTTCCCCAAATTTCCCACAAGCACCAGGGGGCCAACCCGCAGCCACACCCTTGAGCCTCAAAGTCACCCTCTGAAGGGTTGTGCAATGGGAGACTGCCGGGTTCCAAGAATTTCGAGAACTCAGAGCAGACACATTTCATGGTGTTTTGATGTTAACGGTGGTGTAAGTCATGGGTTTTAGGGGGGGTTGCCCAAATCTGCTTGGTTGCCTTTGACTGACCCTGGGGTTGACCCCTGGTACTTCCCCGCACCACCGGGGGAGGGCGCACCTGGCTCCAATGTAAACCTCATTTGTTGAGGTGCTTGGGGGATTTCAACCATACAATCTCATCGGGGTTGAACATGAGCCAATATTTGCTGATTTAGATAGAGCCACAGCATGTGGCGTGGACAATCATGCCCCTTGGTACTTCATGGCCACAACACAACTTCTATCATTCACTCTTGGGTTGCAATGGCCCCCCCTGGCTCTAAATCAGTACGGTATACTCACTTCCGGAGTTCCTGGACTTTGGTCACTTTTTGCGTTTGGACCATCTTCGTGGTAAACAACCAGTTCCTGGCTGTTTTGCGGCCCATTCACCCAAGTCATACGCTGCGACTTGCGCCCCGTGGGATCCATGGCCTCAGGTTGGCGCCTGGCGAAATCGGAGGACCTCAGCGGGCAGCCGCCGGCCACGCGCTGGCGAATGGACCGCGACCTGGGCTTCTCCACAACCTTGGCCGAGAACACGGCGCGCCCCGCGCTTTTCCCCGCGCGTATTCGGGCGTGATCCACGGCCTGAAAAACCCCATGTATACATGAAAAAAGGTTGGGATAAGTACCTTCCTTGCCATAAATGGGTGCGGATATTTGCGCTTTTGAATCCTTGAAGCATGGCTTTGGGTAGACCATGTTCATACCGATCGGTCTTAGCTGAGTTTCTATTGAGGGGGAACACCCTAAGTCAACCCATCACAAAGCAAACTGCCCGTCTTTTCCCATGATGCGTTGGCCAAAGCCATTCGCAGAAAGAGAGAGGGTGGATGAAACTGGACAGAGGTTTGGTCATTTGTGTTGAACGTCTATGCATCATTTGGGAAAGTCATGGCAGGAACTCTCAAGTTTTCACCCGAACAAACAGGAGACTCATTCATTTCCCCATGTCTTGCGGGAACAAGTCATGTTTGACCATGCCTCATAGGCTGACTTTGACTTTTGACCAAGGTCACATATTTTCTGCAGCATGACACCCAAACCAAACCAACAGTTTGGGTCCCAAAACAAAAACAAGCGAACTTTTGTGTTCCACATAGATGGGCGAAACCGCCCTTTTGCCAGGAGTATTTGGTCACTTTGGTCACCGACGCGAAGGACAAAGACGTGGTGTTGGCGGTGCAGCCGAGCAAAGGCTCTGAGTACGCCGCCGAAGCCTTCTCCGTGCCAGCCGAGGCGGCCTTCCTGCAGAGGAGCTCAACCGGGGTGCCGGGGAAGATCTGTTTGAAGCCAAGGGGGGGGCGTCTGTTTTTTGGGGGGACCCACTAGAATGGTGGTGTTCCTTTTGGTGTCCTTGAAAACCACACAAAACAGGTACCCTCAAGAAAAAAGACAAACTCAATCGGGTGCCTGGACTCTAAAACTACCCATCAAAAGTGCATGCTCCCAACATATAGAATCGGGATAGTTTGAGGTTCCAGGTGTGTGTTTTTTTGAGGATACCTTTTTGGGGGAGGTCTCCCGGCTAAATGACCGGGACACCACGCGGTGTTGGGAAACCCTTACTTTGTCACAAGACGGCTCCCTCTTAAAGAGAAATCAACGCCAGGTGGATCAAAACGCTAAAAAGAGAGAGTGTAAACCAAGGCTTGGCCCAACCCTTTGTTCACATCACACACACACACACACCAAACCCGGTTTCCGTGCGCCCGCTTTCACGAGCTGAAAACGGGACAAATCCAAACGCTGGGCTGGACATGAACGGGAACGCTGGGCTTCAGGTACCCAACCCAATCCTCAAAATAGGAACCTGGACCCTCAAAGTACCCTTTTAAATGGGAGATCACTCAGAATTTTGGGGTGCAATATGGGTGCAATATGTTTTTTTAGGGTAAAAGGAGGGACCAGGGCCATGTCGCTGAACCACCTTGGAAGCAGAACGGGACCGTCCTTGGTCTTGACCAGGTCAAGCCTGGAATTGTTGACACGCAGCTATCCCTCAATGA
Organism: Effrenium voratum; assembly: GCA_963377175.1. Classification (NCBI taxonomy): domain Eukaryota; class Dinophyceae; order Suessiales; family Symbiodiniaceae; genus Effrenium; species Effrenium voratum. The sequence continues at coordinate 190,223 of CAUJNA010000365.1, read as the reverse complement.
TTCAACCACGCAGGCAAATTGGAAAGCAGGTCACCATCGAAGGTCCGGTTTCGGGCTGGGCTTTTGCCGCTCCTCATCCTTTTTGGAGAACATGGGGTGGGCTTCCAACACATCATCAGACTCATAGAACTCCTACCATCCCCAAAAAAGCACACCATCCACTTTCAGTGATTTTCCGTCCTTTCCAGCCGGTGTGCTTTTTTCCCCTGAACCGTTTTGCTCGGAGGACCGTGGAGTCGGAGGCGGTCTTCGAGGTTGACACCTCCGCTAAAGTCCCCGAGGATTTGAAGCAGCAGATGTGGAGAGCGGCGCTTTGGATATGTCAGAAACCAAGTTTTAGTCTGTGTGGTCAAAGGGCCACGCACTCACATCCATTTGCTCAAGAGCATTTTGATTTTCGCTTGCTGGTTTTAAAGGGAACCTATCGCTACTGGATATATTTTCATTTTTTTCGGGCGGGCTTAAGCAAGTGGAAGCTCACCAAAGAGATATAAAAAGCTGGGGGAGGGGGGGGAAAGGCCATGAAGTGATTTCACCCTGGGATCGTGGAGCACCCTTTCAAGTCTGTGTAGCTGCAAGGACAGCAACCCCGACGTGTCACATAAAAAGAACCGCAAGGTCACTGGGTGTTGTGTTGGCCTCGGTCCCCTCGGTAAATAAGTATCAGATGGCACCAACTGTACCATTTTGGGGTAGGCTTTATGTTAGTGGGGATTGGGATGTTCACTGGGGGTACGGGCTTTTGACCCATGGCCAGATGTTAACAGCATTTGACCATGGCTCCCATAGCCATCGACAGGTTTGTGAAGCTGAACAAATGATGGGCAAGCAGTCATGGCCAGCAAGCAGTGTCGTGGAGGATTTTCATTGACCATGCTCCCTCCTTGTAAGTCATTGAGGCTTTTGCCCCCTTCGGAACTTCGACTCATGTTATTTGAAAATTATTTTCTCTTTGGCGCGTGTTTTTTTACACGTCATCGACTTGGGCGGTGTTCCACTCCAAGATTGCCTTCGGTTCCCCTTCGGTTTCCCTTTCAATACGCAACAAGGGTAGCCTCGTGGACTTGACGAATCGGTCAGCATCCAGTAGCCGTCATGTGGCTGTGGGTTGTGGAAACATGGACTAATCCTCGTGGGCTTAATGTTGACCCATACCCATGTGGCCACTATGTTGCTATGTCAACCATTCTCCCAACACATTTTGTGGGGCCTGGTAGTTGAGTTCATCTCGTCGATGAATGTTCACATGTTGAGGGCTTCTTAAAATTAGTTTTGGAGGTTCGGCACATTGGGAACTCCATAAATATCCGATGTCCAGCACGGTGGCCGTTCAACATACGTTTAGGGTTGGTTCCCTTCAAGCTCGCGTGGGTCAGGTCATGTCAAGTAGGTGACTCTTTTATGGCCCCGGCCTCGCCTCCCGCCCAGGTATGATCCAGCGCCACTGCGCCACTGCCACCGCCCAAGGCGAGAGCGCTTTGCGGCGAGCAAAACTCGCTGGGCCGCAAAGCAGACGGCTGAGATGCGCAGGTCAGAAAAGTGGCGGCATTTGTGGCTGTGGGTCGAAACCAATGGGATCCCATTTTGGGGTAGGTGAATTCACCACCCATTTTAGAACCTATTTTAGTGGGGATTGGGATGTTCACTGGGGGTACGGGCTTTTGACCCATGGCCATTTGACAAAGATCAGGCCTGGAAGGGCATAATTATGATGGTTTTTGTCAGCGGGTGTAGTTCAACCAGGGGGCAGATGTGCGTTTTTTACTCCACGCATTCATGAGATGCTGTTGACCAAGGTTACAATTAGCCTGAGCTGCCTCGAAGCTTTTGCTGACTGACAACCGGTCTTCATTCAATCATTTTTTGATTTGACAGAACCGCATGTGCCAGAACAGGTCCTTCATAGTTTATGCGTCATTGCCCCCTATGTTGCTCGCCGGTTTTTGTTTGCTAGACACAAAGCTGCTTAGAAGATCGTTTAGCTCAAGGGGCCATTTCCCCCATCAGTTTCTGTGGCAACGGAGCGTGATCTTCATGTAACCTTTGGATAGCGAGACACACTGCATCGTTAGTTGGGTCGTGTCCTTCGGTCAGTATCCTTTGCCGGAGGAAACTGTGTGCGTTCTATACCTCGCCTTGTTAGTGGTTGAGTTTTTTCTTGATTGCTTGCGGCACTTGTTTGTGTCAAAACAGGGGACCCGAAAATGGCGGCGTTCCGTTTGAACAGGGTACCTTGAACATGCACACAGTAGAGCCACAATCAACAATCAGGGAAGCGAAGGTTAGTAAGGGACCCAACCATCAATAGGTTAGTTTTTGGATGATCGGCCAAGTAAGTAACCACCTGAACCTGAGGTATTACCAGGGTTAATCTTCACTTGGGAATGTTGTAACCCATCTTCGCAACAACTTACCAACTTGGCCGAACACCCAAGTGGGTGTATCTGTTTGAATTTCTTGCTAACAAACGCAGCAGCGCAAGAACCGCCATTCCAAGCTCTTGGGACCCGTTCAAGCCATGGGTGGCCTGAAAAATGCACCACGGACCCGGCGCTGGGTCTCGGCCAGGCCGCGCAGCTCATCAAGAACGACACCAATCGTCGGGAGCCGAAACGAATCGAATCGAGTCCGTCGAAATGGGTTCGCTGTCACACCGGGTATGGATTTTTGGCTGCCCCCAATGAACTGGTGAATTCTCACAACCATGGGCCGCATTTTGTTCAGCTTGGGAAATATGGACGAATCTGTCCGATGCCCTTTGAGCGAGGCAGAACATCACAACCAAAACCAGTGCAGGGTTGCAGTGCATGCTTGCCGTTTGCAACTCCCGCCGAGCTTTCTTTGCCCTTCCGCCAGATGCTACGCAACGAGATATATACACAACACATACATTAAACATACAGATATACACAATATACACACGGATTCATACATACATGCATTGCACTGCGTTGCATTGCATTGCATGACACGACGTCACATTACATCATATTACTTTACATGACATCGCATCGCATCGCATCGCATACACATGGTCTGAGATGGGTAAGGGTATATGTCAGTATATATCAGTACTTGGGAACATGGTCGAGCCCTTAAACTTCGTGTGATTATCCACCACCATTGAAAACAAGGGAATCAATGGTTTGGTGAATGGCTACGGTTTTGAAGAGTTGGAACCACCAACGTGGTTAGTGGACACAAATCCCCAAATTCACTAATGTCCACCATTTCGGGCCCTAGGAAAGTCATAACCATATATCCACAGTTGTTTACCGGTGACTTTCATCATCTGAATTGGGTCCTTTGATCTGGGGCTCCGAGCGGCCCAGTCTCTGCGTGTTGCGACAGATGGGCCGCGGTCTGCAGTGTGAGTTTGGAGATTTTCAGTTCGCAACATCGTGGCTCCAACTAAAATGGAGAAACACTCCATGCTCAACTGCGCGCATCCGTCATGGGGCGCATTCGCAAGATCAATGGCGACTCACTTGCCTACTGGAAATAAGACTTTTGACAAAGTGTTTTGTTTCTTTGTCTATTTGGTGTTTGTGGTTCGTGGCAATGCTCACCTCTGGTTTCGGCTTGACAAGTCAGGTGAGGATGTGATGACTGAGGATGAGTTTGCCGCCTGGTGGCAAGGCCACCAAGGCGACTTCGAGGAGCTTAGGCGGCGTTTGGCCACGAAGCTGCAGGTGAAGAATTTCAGGCAGCTTGCGCTGGTCGACGATGAGATGCTTGCGGCAGGCCAGTGGATGGATGTAGAGCTGGTGGTTGTGATTCGGCCTTACTTGACAGACACAGATTCGAAGGTGCTGGTGCAGGCAGCAGGCAATGGGGACGTTGAGGGAGTTGCAAGCCTTTTGGAAAAGCCTTTGGACCCTGACACCGAAGGTCACGATGAAGACAATTGTATGGCGACACCCCTACAAACGGCTTCTGCCAAGGGCCACCTGGAACTCGTGCGCTGCTTGCTGGAAGCCAGTGCTGACGTGGACAAGGCCGACAATCATGCAAGGACTCCCCTGTTTTTTGCTGCCAAGGAGGGCTACCAGGAAGTTGTGCATTGCTTGCTGCAAGCCGGCGCTGACACGAACAAAGCCGACGAAGTTCAAAGGACTCCCCTACACCTTGCTGCTTTTTGCGTGCCTGGCCACCAGGAAATTGTGCATTGCTTGCTGCAAGCCGGTGCTGAAAAGGACAAGGCCGACAAGTATGGAAGGACTCCTTTGAGTGTAGCTGCCAAGCGTGGTCATCAGGAAATTGTGCGTTGCTTGCTGCAAGCTGGCGCTGACAGGGACAAGGCCGACAATCATGGAAGGACTCCCCTGAGTCTTGCAGCTGAGCGTGGCCAGCTGGAAGTTGCGCACTGCTTGCTGCAAGCCGGTGCGGACACGAACAAGGCCGACAATCATGGAAGAACTCCTCTGAGTTTTGTTGCTGAGCGTGGCCGGCAGGGAGTGGTGCACTGCTTGCTGCAAGCCCGCGCTGACATGGACAAGGCCAACAATGGTGGAAGAACTCCTCTGAGTTTTGCTGCTGAGCGGGGCCAGCAGGAAGTTGTGCATTGCTTGCTACAAGCACGCGCTGACACGAACAAGGCTGATAAGTATGAAAGGACTGCCCTGCACTTCGCTGCTTTTTGCGTGCCTGGCAACAAGGACATCGTGAATGGCTTGCTGCAAGCCGGTGCCGACAAGGACAAGGCCGACAATGGTGGAAAGACTCCCCTGAGTGTTGCTGGCGAGCGTGGCCAGCAGGAAGTTGTACATTGCTTGCTGCAAGCCGGTGCTGACCAGGACAAGGCGAGCGATTGGATGGCTTTTCCACGCCACAAGCACTGGCGAAGGGAGTAGGTATCTGCATTTTGAGCATTGTGGGCAATGAGGCCCTGCTAACCAACAAATGAACATTGGCCAAGGTGAAAAACAGGCCAGGTGTTTGCTCGACAAGTCGTTGGGACTAGTTTCAGGGTTGTTTAGCAGATCCGGCTTTTTTCGGCCATAGGGCCGTCCCTTCAATGCGTCAGTGCATGCCATTACCTCAAGTGGCTGGATTGCAACCGTAAACGGATTCGGGTTGTCACACATGTGAGTTTCAGCGGTGCAAAATGGCCCGAAATGGAAACTAAGGGAATTCAAGGGTAGGGGGGGAAATATTCCCAAGCACACGACATAGAGGCAGCAGGTCTTGTGATTCCTTTTGGTTTTCGGTAGTTGACTTGAGGCCTGCTTTTGGTTATCAGCCCCCCCACACGACCCAAACCCAGGAGAGTAAAGACAGGCACTGAAAAGCTGAGGCAAAAGCATTTGCTGGATGGAGAAAGCTTGTTTTCCTTAGCCTTTGCACGGCTGGGGAAAGCAGCAACACCGTCAGCTTCCTCAGTATGGCATTTGGAGCTCGTAAGCAGTTGACATTGACATACGTACTTGGAAGACGGTTGATCGAGGGCATCGGATTAGCACCGAACTCATCTTCTACTTAGCAACCCTTGCGCCAAACATGCAGAGATTGGGACGCTTCCACAGAAGACCCCATTGAACGCACTCTAAAAGGGCTTCAGCAGATGTTTGGACAAGGCTGTTGTGGATGGACCAAAATCCTGCGCCAGCTGGTGGCTTGTTCCAGTTTTTCTTGGGCTTCCTCCATCCTAAGTGGTGCATAGTTTTGTACATCCACAGAATGAAAGACCAATTTAGGATCAATATCGGACGTCACATATGCACACTTGCAGGAGTGACGGGATTCGTTCTATCTTCCGCACCTCCCTTTCAGAAAGTCAACACATGGATGGGTGTTCCTTTGCTAAAGTGCAGTCTATCAACCCTGCGCAAAGTGGGCAGCGTCTAAAGTGTCCACCCTTTGATAGGATTCGAATACTAGATGACTGGATGGGGTTCAAAAGGAGCAAACACACCACCCCATTTGTGGTGCTCCTCCAATTTAGAAAGCGCGTTCTGTGAAAGCCGACAATACGCAGTTGTTGGGCAGCCCAGTTTTGCGGGCCGATTTTTACACCGGGGAACCTCCAAAATGGGTGGCTTCGTTTAGAGAAATACACATTACATCCACAAAATACAAGCCTACAAAGATTCTCCCCACGCCAAAATAAAGAGCATGAGTTCATGGATTGAGACACCGAGCCACAAATGGAAATCATTTTAATCTAACGCGGTATTCCTGAACTATTGCTTGTTTGGTCTTTCTCCTGTGCTGTTTTTTTTTGTATGATTTCTCTTCGCTTTTCTTTTGATCGTGCCCCAGAACTCTGCTCGAACCGCATCACGCTTCACTAGGCTTCAACCTCATCACGTTTCATTTTATTGCCCTCTCATCAGAACCTGCATGGAACCTGACGGAGCGGTTCTGGAAGACTGTTTCCCTTAATACCCGTCTGGAGACTGGTGGTTTCCTGGCCTCGACAGGAGAGAGAGCCCAATATTTTTTGTTCTCAACGCCGAGCGGGTTTTCACCTCACCCACACACTTCTTCGCGGGCGGCTTGCGGCCGCCGAAAAGTTCAGGAGCTGGCCTCGCTGCTCCGGCCGAAGCCTGAGAATCTGCCTGAAGATGTGGGTCATGGGATGTCCTTTGGGGAAAACCACGAACAACATGTCATTTGGGTGTGGCTCAAAATTGAGGAGCTAGGGCTACGCAGGCTTTAGTCTTTGGCCAAGGTGCCATGTTGGTACATTTGCTTTAGCCACAGCCATTTCCCCACTAAATGGGAAAAGCCACGCTTGGTCATGTAGGGGCCAGGAATATTGATATTGATCAACCCCCATGTGTTTGGGATGAACATGTCAGGGTTCTCCTCCTTAAAGTTGCTTGGTCTTTTTGGTTAGGCCAAATCTGGACCATCTGACCAAATTTTGCTTGGAGTACCCCAGACGTGGGTCAAGAAACGAGCAACGAATGAACTTGGGCAATTGGTTCTTGGCTTGTTTGAAGGGGGCATGATAGTACTGGCATCTCCCCTGGCTAATCTAGGAAGAGATGCTTCCCAATGTGATTAGGCATCCTGGGGACTGTCTAAGCTTCATAGAAACTCAATACGGCGCTTGAGCTGTTCCGGGAGAAGTATCTCAGTTCGTAGGGTTCCGCCCACATTTTAGTTGGGTTCGGGACCTAAAGATGGAATTGCCCAGGGGCTCTCTATGTACCAGGGTCGCTAGGGGCCAATGCCAACGGGCTTGGAGTACGAAAGTGTGAAGGGAGTAAGACCTCCAAACCAAGCTGCAAGGGGGGGGGGGGGGGTCTTTTTCTCGGGGTGCCCCTGTCGTGTGGTTTTAAAGAGGAAACACAAGCAGCATCACCAGTAAGAATGACGCATGCAGCAATGACGGTGTGGTGTGATGCTTGTTCTTGACCTGCTGTTCTATCGAAGTCTAAGGAAAGGAGTGGGGCTATCCTTTGTCGCCTTCTTACGGCAATTTTTCTCAGGAATCTCTCCATTCATGAACTGAACATGTGACCAAAGGCCGCTTTTGTTTAGATAATGAAAATCGCAATGTTCAGTACGCACGGCATAGGTTTGTGGGCAACGGAATGAGTTCAATTTATTGGTGTTTGGGCTAACGGCCTCGACCTTTCAAGATGGGACAGTGACTGCTTTCAACCACTAAATAAGCCCGGCAAAACAAAAACAACAACACAATGATGTTGTGTAATATGGTGTTATATAATGTTGTATACATGCTACATATATATATATATAAATTACATGCATATACACATATATCATATCTGCTTTCCTTCTTCGCTTGGGACACCCAAAAAGGCGGGAATATCGTGTTTCTTCGGTTCCTTTGACACAACCCCCGAAAGGAGGACGTTTCTTCTCCCGGCACTAACTCGCATCAAGCGGTTGCCGCTTGTTTGGGTTCAGTTCCTGCCACGCCAAGCTTGACCGCACCAAGGCACGGGTACCTGCCATGGATCTTGGCGTTCTGGCGTCTTGGCAGAAACCAAGATGGCTTTCGGCATCTCACTCGCCAGGGTGCATTTGTGAGTGTGTTCACTACCTTTGGAGCCAGCCTTGTTGAGAAGGGTAGGATTGTCGGGCAACAGCCTTTGACACATTGTGTTTTGGAGGGCCAAAGCGATTCCAGCCCTTTGGAGGAGTTTTGGATACCCCCGTAGGAATATTTTGGCAGCAGCGAAGATTTGGGGAGGCGTATTAGCCACAAGAGGAATTGGCCCCAGTCTGCTTTGTTTGTCCAGTCCTGAAATCGCAGTGAAGAACACACCTTTAGTTGTGTTTCGACCTTTTGCACGGTGTTGTTTGTTGGTTCTTGGGCAACTTGAATTATTTACGGAGGGTGCCTGCAACATCATTGTTTTGTTAACAAGTGTTTGGGGAATCTTACGCTCTGCGAGTAACCAAAGCCTTGTGTTGCTGCACAAAACAGACCTGAGAAGGGAAGCATCCACTAAACCGTACGGCAGAAAACGGGCCGGCCACATGACACCTAGATTTGGAATTTCCTCGTCAGAGCATGGAACCTCAAACAGCCTTATTTGTACAGGAACTGCTCAGGGAATGGACCCATTCTGGGCTGGGTTGCTCAGAATCGATCCTGAAACCTTCTTCCTTATGCCAGCGGTGGTTTCCCTTTTGTACTGGCTTTCCTTACACGTTGGGCTCAGGGATTTTGCCTTAAAGGGATCTTGCAATGGCCATTTTGCCCAAGGTTTCAACAGATTCCCATGTCAATAATGGCCTTGGGACCTAATTCAGATGAAGCTCCTGGATGGCAAACAATGGTTCTTCTACATAACCTTCTTGTTTTAAGGGCTCCAAGTGATTTCATTGACTAGGGATGCAAAGGAATTTTGCAAGGACAAGAAGGAACTGGCTGGTAGCCAACTACTGGCGAAACGCCTGGATCCACTGGGGGCTAATATAGGGCCCTCCAAAGTGGTTGGTGGACATGGATCCCCACCGAAATGGTGTCCACCAAAGGTCCCTGATTAATTACAATTCAGACCCATGACCCAAACCGTTGTTTGACTGAGGGAATCTCAGGGCTCCAGTTCTCAGCCTGAGGTTTGCTGCGATGGTGGACTTCCAGTCGCATCGCTATGCGTTGGGCCTGTGCTGGCCTCAGCCTCTGGAACGCGAAGCCGAGGCCCGGACCTCCCGTGTTTTTTTTTGTTGGTTCCTTTTTTGCGGGGTGTGTGTTGTCCTTTAAAGTCGGCCAACACGACAGGGCGACCTTGTTCCTCGGAAGGCCCATTTCACGGCGAGCGATTCCCATTCGGGAGGGTCAAAGCGAGCGATTTACCCCCGAAGATTCGTTACTAGGGGTTCCATTGTTATCGAGCATCGCAACCCCACTTCCCAGCTCTCCTGGAGATTCTTTATCTCAGATTTGTGAATCTAACTCTGTCAGTCTGTGAGTTTCAGGACTTACTTTCTGGGATACCACATTTTAGTATAAATTGCGAACAGAAAGGGTTGAACTGGTTTGGCCAATCCACGAAAGTTAGTTGTAGTATTGTAGAAATTCAATCAAATTGGTTTCTGAAGAATGTAAGTTGTAGCCCCACTCAACGCCCAGGGTATACACCCGGAAAAAAAGCTGGCTCTTCAAAAACACGTGGGTTCTTGGAGTAGGGGGTAGTAATTTGCCCAGAAAGGTAGAACATCGTTTTTGAGAGCTGTCGATGTCAACTTCGACTGTTAGGTCCTGCAACTCCTGGCGAGAGCTGCTGATTCACACAGAAGGCACGGGAGGGTGGTTTGGTGGGCACCAGTGCTGGGTTCTTCTCCGAAACGAATTGAAAATTCAGGTTGGACTAAATATGAAACAAAAGCAACACGTGCTGGCTTTGGAGTCTCCCGAATGTGGGCCAAGAGTGGGCAATTCGCGACAGTGAGTTTCGTTGATTCCATCTTCCAAACGGATTCCCCCCTCCCTGTTTCTGGACTTGAAGCATTTTCAATCAGAACATGTTTGTGGTAAACAGGTCCGAACTTTGGACAAGATGCCTCTTCTTTCGGAAATCCGTGTCAAATGTGCTCTGGCTTCTTATAACGGGTTCAGCCTTTCCGAAAACTGCGGGGAGTTTGCCTGTGAGGCGAACTTCCCGAGCCGCAGATGGTTGGGTTCTCTGGATAAATCGGACCGGCATCTCAATATATGGGGAACTTGAAACAGGATCCTGTCGGCATCAGTTGCTTGAGTGGGAATTCGGGCCCACCAACCGGCGAGGGTGTTCATAGCCGTGTGATTTTTCTTGGGTCGAGGGGGAGTCATAATAGTAGCTATAGTGACCATTGGCCATGAAGGGCTACCCCATGGCGCAATCAATTGGATGACCCCAAGTGGTTTTGCATTATATACTTGCTTCAGTTTTGATGAATTGACAATCCCAGTGATTCCATGTACCTGTATAGCAGGTAACCAAGAGAACCCCCCTTTAAACCAAGCACAACATGGCTGGCCGCCTATGCTGGTGATAGGGAGCCGCGGGGAATATGATTGGTGTTCTGTTGATTTGGGAAGTGGGGACCAAACTCGCAAATCTCCAGAACGACCCGTTTTTCACGTGGCCATTGCGAGACTTCAGTATTTATTTTTTCAGGGGGGGGCATGAATCGCTGCAAGCTTGCAAACTGAACCCGTGACAAGCCGCATTCAAGAGGGACCCCCCGAAACCTCTAATTACCCCCAGGCGAAATTGGGTCACATGCCCATAATGCACTGTCTCTATGGATGTGTGTCGAAATAAGGAGACCTCCAAAATCATAGTTGTCCTTCTGGTTGCCCTCAAACCACCTGTCAAAGGGATACGCTGAACAAAACACACCCGCATGGCCCTTTCTGGTTGTTTTGGTGGTTTACATACTCCAACTTCTTTTGGGGGTAGTTGGATCCAAATATGTTGACTAGAGTGTGCCCAGACTGCCATAAATGCTAGGAGACCCTTATTTATTGGAGGTACCCAGACCTCCTTTCATCAGGTACCCTTAATAATTTGTGAGTCGGATTGGCTTGAGGGCTTGACCCGTTGCTTTTGAAGCCAAAAGAGGCAGGTACACATTCTACACTCGCTCACGGCTCGCAGGCCTAGAGCTGTCGACAGTACGGCTGCTGGATGACAACATGTGCAAGAGCCGGGGGCACAGTGCCTGGTGGCTGGGTTTGGCTCACCCGCCGGGTGTTAGAATCAGCTTTTTGGTTTGACTCGTTGCCTTTTTGGATATTGCCTTCATGTCCATTTCAATCAGCGTAAATGTGTGTTTGTGCAGGTCTAAGTTTGGCCCATCCAATGGTTGGCATTTGGTTAAACGGGTCATTAAGCCCACAAAAAGAATTTGGTGAAGGAGGTGCTGGTCCTCCGTATTGCTCTTCCCATCGGGATTGAGGCGAATGGGATTGGAATTCCAACCATTTGGAGCAGAATCTTGTCTGTGACTTTTGGAGGAACACTGGGTAGAAGTGATTAAATAATGAAAGAAATGCTAAACCAGAACCAGCCCAAACCAGGAATTAGGGGAATAAGATTCAAAGTCGCAAGCTGGACCATGATATTTTTGGTTCAATGGAATACCAAGCCAGCCTCCCGGGCCTGTGGGGAAGCTACCAGCTTCAGCTTTCAGCTGAGGGGAGAGGACCGCTTCCCTGCAAATTAACATGGAGCCTGCAAAGGGGTTCCTTGAAAAGGAGGTTCCTCTTAAAACGATTGGCTTTGGGGTTCCATGTTAGTAGTCCACTTTTGTTCATGCTTTTGGACTGTTGGCAACTGCAAGCACAGGCATTGAAAGAACAACGCGTTGGCTAAGTCTTAGCAAAAAGTCAAACCAACACCAGTTGGAAGCTAATGTTGGGCCCAGGATTTTCACTAAAGAGGGTCCAGCTGACTTGGTTCCACCTTTCGGGGGGGGGCTCCTTCGGTTGGCCTCGGCCAGTTGAAACCCAGCGCCCTCGAAGCTCGCGAGGTAGCGACCTGGATTGCATCTACGTGGCAGCCAACACCGTGGCCGGGAAGCCGAAAGCGGCGTCGGAGTGCATCCCCCAGCTCCGAAAATGGTGTTTTTTTTTTGGTTTCCCATCTCCCCACACAAGGGACAGCATGTGGGGGATTGTCAACCAATTTTATTTTCCGGCATCCCCTCTACAATGTCCTGGCCCGGAAATACCGAGCTTCAGCCCGCCCAAGGGCTTTTGAGCCCCTTTGTCCGGCTTTTAGCTCCTGAATGGCGGTGGCCAACTCCACAATAGAGATGTTCATCCCCTCAATCGGGGTTTCAGACAGCCTTACGAGGGAACCCCGCATTGGTCCAACACGAGCACGACATCTCGGATTTCGACGCAGCCGTTGTGGTGAGTGGCCAAAGGACGCTGGCGTGCGTGGCCCGAATTTAGTCCGGTCAACCCCTGGGCCCTCAAACGCTTGAACATGGGAAAGCACCCCTCAGACCAATGAAACTCCTGCACAGCCAGCCAAACAAACTGGCCTTTAGTGACGGAATGCAACATGTTTGATCTACTTACTTGCTGCCCTGCCATCCATGGTCCTGGATTCAACGGAAACCAGAGCCACTGAACCCGCACGAGCATGAGTCATGTCTCTCCGGCAGAGTGGGACGCTGGATTGCTCTCTTCAGACAAGTTTGCTTTCAACAGGTGGACTTTTTGATTCTGCCCCCACGAATCAAAGACAATAAATTTCCAGGAGGCCTGAGAGTGGCCGGTGAGGGTGGTGCCTGTGGTTGTTTTGGGGCACGACCCCTTTCAGGCTAGAACAGCAATAACGCCTGGTTTCCAAGTGTAAGGAGAAGGAGAAGAGGAAGACCATCTCTGTGCTTCCTGACAAGGCGGGGAAGCTGACGATGGGAGTGCCATTGGGCGGGTTTACCTTTCGAGGCTAAAATCAAGGGGCTCCCCCGGACTCAATCCCAGAAGTTCCTGGACGAACTGGGAAGACAATCTTAGTAGTAACGCTTTTTGTTGGCAACCCACTCATGAAGTGAGCTGAAAAGTGGAGAATCGCTGAAGGGGGGGGGGAGGGGGCTACTGTTTAGGTTCCCCAAAGTGTGGCGCGGACTCGGACTCGGCGCTTCGAGAAACAAGGCAACTGCAAGCAATCCGCTGCCCTTCTGCATGGGTGACTTCCGATACTCTATGACATCCAATTGATAGATCTTCTATGGGCTCCCATTACTTAGCAATTGTCGGTTTCGGGGGCTTGTCACACTCACAAGGGAACTTGCGTGGTTTCCCTTCAGCTTGCCACCGTCTGCGGGTAACTTTGGAAACGTTATAATACCGGGGCCATCAAGGTGCGTGTCTGCCTTTTTCCTTTTTCATCATGAGGAACTTCTAGATATTGCTTGGGTGACCGTACATGGGTTCAATCAAATGGGTTCTAGGAGCTACACACATGATTCTCTTTTCGATGCTAGCTGGAACCCGTTTATTGGAGCCCAAAAAAGTGTCCCCTAAATTGCATTTTCTGGGTCGCAGTGTTGGTCGCTTGCATATCGGATTAGAAGATAATAGCATTTGAGTTGGAATTTTGCACAAGGTTGCCCCGTGAAGTTCACGCCGTGAAGGCCATGCCATCCTTCAATGCCCGACGCCAGACCAAGAATATGTATGAACAACGGACAGATCTGGTTGCTTGTGGGTACGGATGGTCGATGCTGTGGGAGTCCAGACAACCATCAGGCTTCTGATTGGGGGTACCATGACGATGCTGGCCTGGGGGGAAACAACCAAAAGCAACACAGACACACACAGACAAAAAAGGAAAAACACGAAAGCTCGGCAGGAAAAAACCATACATTCCAGAAACAGGAAGCAAGAACGAAAGAAAGGCGTTCCGATCCCCACCAATAAGACAAACACAGAAGCAAAATCCAAGCAACCTCTCAAGACAAATACTTTGGTATCTTTTTTTTAAAAAAAATTGAGGTTACGTTTAACGAAGCAGTTCCCGAACTTTGTCTCCACGCGAATTGGTAAGTTCTTTGTTTCAAATGAGCATAAACATGCGAATTATTGTCGCACCAACACTTGCGGTGGAGCTGCGGAGGCAAGAAAGCGTTCAAGGACTGCTATTCACGATCAATCGATTGAGTTCCATGAATCTTGGGCAACTTAGAACTTCTGACATCATCTATGTGTCTACAGAATTCTTTCCGTTGGTAGCTCTCCTGATGAAAGTTCATCAGAATAAACGCCAAAAACACCACGTTTGCTGACACAATTCAACAAGCCACTGGTCTGTGCATCTTCCCAGGACTCAACTGGGCTAGGGTCAGCAGACATCCCTACCGAGCCGTGAAAAGAACCGCAGGGACCGAACGTAATCATCCCCCCCCCCCCCAACCCCTCCCACCCCGAGTTGGACACAGTTGCGCTGAGTCGATAGGGGGAAAAGTAGCACTTGAGAAGAAACATAGAAGCACAACAACCAAAACAGTGTTTGATACCAGGCGACCAGCGCAACCGTGACCAGCTAATGTGATAACCGTTTCTGCAACATGGGAATTTTTAGGCCTGCGCCATTCCGGGCTGGCTCCCCATTTTTATTGATCAAATTACAGGCTGGCTCCATAGGTGTTCTTTTTGGTTGCTTTGGTTGAAACATAGATGGCGATTCCTGGTTTACCTGGTGGTGTTTCATGATCTACCAGGGACACCCATCTATTTCCCCTAAAAGGACACCTGGGATTTTTTTCGGCCCCACCCCTACCCACCCCTACCCATCCACACCCACCCACACCCACCCCCACCCATTCCGGGCTGGCTCTCGGGATCCCCATTTTTGTGGGTCGCTCGATCCTTTGTCCAGGCGCTGGCGCGGTTCCAGTTCCTGGAGGCGGTGGTGCGCCTGGCCTTCAAGAGGCCCAGCCGACGCCAGCGAGCGAGCCGAAGCGCGCCGATGCTTCGGCGCGCTTCGGGGCGCTTCGGGGAGGGCGGGTGTGCCTCTCTTTTTTAAAATTTATTTAGGAAAACGGAAAACACACACACAAAAACAGAAGACAACCATCTAGTAGAATCGGAAGGTGGCTGGTTCCCTGCTGGAAACTGGGATACGCCGGGTTTCATTACTGTTTTCTGTGGATGGCCGGGCCACTTTGAAACCATGGGAAACCATGGGAAACCATGGGAAGCATTGGTAGGTACAGAATCATCATTCTAGGGTTTCTCAGGTGGTGCAAGATTTCGTCCAGTATGATAGTGGATTCAGTTTCCAGCGTACTACATAACCAGCTATTTTCCTGTTTCTACCAGATGGGGTTTGTGTTTTTGTTTTTGCTTGTTCGAGGATACTCCTTCTGGGGGTGTTTTACAAGGAAGCCAAACCCTACTTTCTGACAGAACCCTCAAGCTACCCAGAAAAGAATGGACATCAGAAGTCACCATCGGCAAGGTGCAATGTTGAGTCCTAGTT
Source organism: Effrenium voratum (assembly GCA_963377175.1). Lineage (NCBI taxonomy): Eukaryota > Dinophyceae > Suessiales > Symbiodiniaceae > Effrenium > Effrenium voratum. Next base: position 174,816 of record CAUJNA010000365.1, on the reverse strand, counting down.
TGAGGGTGCAGGTTGTTTGTTGGACTTTGATGTGGTGTTTCTGACTTTTTTTGCGCTGGTGGCAAGGATGTTGTTTCCTTTTTTCTCTTGCTTTATTGTTGTTGATTACGGGGGAAACCAGTATGGTTCCTGTGTTGGTTGCTTGTTTCGTTATTTGTCGTGTTTATTATTTGTTGTGTGCGTTGCTTGCGGGTTCCTTCTTTTTGGTTGGGCGTGACAGCAGACCAACAGGGTTTCGGGCCCATTTTGGCAGTGCCCAAATTTACGACGCCCCAAGCAGTTCCTTAGACAGCAACCAACTCCACCACGCACCCTCTCCACCTTTAGGGATTCCAGAATGAAGTACACGTCTGGGCCGCCTTGGCGTCAGGTTTCTTCGAGCTGGACCCAACCACTCCAGTACAGAGGAGATGAAGAAGGCCATCGATGCATTGCAGGACGGCGAGTGATAGAAGTCGCCGTGCTTTTGGAGAGTTAATACCCTTTTGGGTTGGATTGGAGGGAAACCAAAGGGAAAACCACAACTTGTTCAATCTGCACGAGCTCACCGGTCCGGGGGTAAAAGGAGCGCAAGCCATGATGCAGACCCCTGTGTTATAGGATTATTTGTTCTTTCTTTTGGAAGTATTGTAACATTTACAGATGTAAATACCTGTGAGTAGTTGGTGCCCTTTTTTGAACTGTTTGTTGAGGCAACCACAAGGAAGCAACCCGCATGGCCCACTTGGCCGTGTGTGGATGTGTTCTTCTGGCGTTGGTACCCTAGTCTAAGAATGAAACCGAGAGACCACACATTTATGTCCTCTGTGCTAAACAAGGAACAACTACCCACCCACAGTCAAATTGCAAGTTTCTTGACTCACCCGCTAAAATTCAATCAAACTTTGTGTCCTAAAGCGGTGGTGCCGGGCAACACCGGTCGTGAGCACCCGGCAATCTTACCAGTCAGCAGTTGGGAATGGAACCGCCCAATACTCACTCCCCAAGTTCCTGGGCCTTATACTTGTGTGGCTACTCCCCAAGTAGAGAGGGTTGTAACCACGACAAAGAACCTGTTACAACGACAAAGGTCATTGTTACAACGACAAGTTTCAGTGAAGACTATCCCGACAAGGCTTCTACTACTATTACTACTACTATTACTATTACTACTATTACTATTACTGCTATTACTACTACTACTACTACTATTACTACTACTACTATTACTACTACTACTATTACTACTATTACTATTACTACTACTACTACTATTACTACTATTACTACTACTACTATTACTACTACTACTATTACTACTATTACTACTACTACTATTACTACTACTACTACTATTACTACTACTATACTATTACTACTACTATACTATTACTACTACTTATCACTATACTACTAATACTACTACTACTACTGATTATCATCACTATTTAACTACTACTACTACTATCACTACTACTACTACTACTACTACATTACTACTACTACTACTACTATCACTACTACTTACTACTACTACTACACTACTACTACTACTACTACTACTACTATACTACTACTACTACATTACTAATATACTACTACTACTACTACTACTATTACTGCTATTACTACTACTACTACTACTACTTATATACTACTACTACAACTACATTACTATTATACTACTACTACATCTATACTACTACTACTACTACTACTACTACTACTACTATCATACTACTACTACTATATTATCACTATACTAATACTACTATTACTATTATTATTACTACTACTATTACTACTATTTACTATTACTACTATTACTACTATTACTACTACTACTATTACTATTACTACTATTACTACTACTACTATTACTACTATTACTACTACTACTATACTACTATTACTACTACTACTATTACTACTATACTACTACTACTACTATTACTACTATTACTATTACTACTACTACTACTATTACTACTATTTCTACTACTACTACTATTACTACTACTACTATTACTACTACTACTATTACTACTACTACTATTACTACTATTACTACTACTACTACTACTATTACTACTACTACTACTACTACTATTACTACTATTATTATTATTACTACTACTACTATTACTACTACTACTATTATTACTATTACTACTACTACTATTATTACTACTACTACTATTACTACTACTACTATTACTACTACTATTACTATTACTACTATTACTACTACTACTATTACTACTACTACTATTACTACTATTACTACTTTTACTACTACTACTATTATTACTACTATTACTACTACTACTATTACTACTATTCACTACTACTACTATTACTACTACTACTATTACTACTATTACTACTACTACTATTATTACTACTACTACTATGACTATTACTATTATTACTACTACTATTACTATTACTACTATTACTACTACTACTATTACTACTACTACTATTACTACTATTACTACTACTACTATTACTACTACTACTATTACTACTATTACTACTACTACTATTGCTACTACTACTATTACTACTATTACTACTACTACTATTACTACTACTACTATTATTACTATTACTACTACTATTATTACTACTACTACTAGTTCTCTTCCGTTCTATTGACCTTCTCATTCATTCTTATTCCTTTCTAATCGCATTCTCATTCCTTCTTATTCCTTTCTATTGACCTTCTTATTCCTTCTTATTCCTTCCTATTTACCTTCTTATTCTTTCTTATTCCTTTCTATTGACTTTCTTATTCGTTCTCATTCCTTTCTAATCACCTTCTTATTCCTTCTTATTCCTTCTTATTGACCTTCTTATTCCTTCTTATTCTTTTCTATTCACATTCTTATTCATTCTTATTCCTTTGTATTGACATTCTTATTCCTTCTTATTCCTTTCTATTGACCTTCTTATTCCTTCTCTTATTCCTTCTTATTCTTTTCTATTCACATTCTTATTCATTCTTATTCCTTTCTATTGACCTTCTTATTCCTTCTTATTCCTTTCTACTGACCGTCCCTTCTTATTCCTTTCTATTGATCTTCTATTCCTTCTATCCTTTTCTAAATCACCTTCTTATTCCTTCATTCCTTCTTCTATTGATCTTCTTATTCCTTCTTATTCCTTTTTTCATTCACATTCTTATTCATTCTTGTTCTTTCTATTGATATTCTTCTTATTCCTTTTCATTCCTTTCTATCTATATCTTCTTTTATTCCTTCTTATTCCTTTCTATTGATCTTCTTAATTTCTTTTTGCTTTTGATCTTCTTACATCTTCTTATTCCTTCTTATCCCTTTCATTGACCTTCTTATTCCTTCATTCCTTTCTAAATCACCCTCTTTATTCAGGCCGGATTTACACGCTGACGCGACACAGCCGGCCACCGGGCACCTTGCCCTGCCTGTTCTGTCACTTCCCTTTCCTGTAAGTCCGATTAGTAGATGTTAAGATGTTAAAATTCTAAAAACTTTGAGATTCTAAGGGTCTCAGATGTGAAGACTTTCGGAATTTAAGGTTTCAATGGTTTAAGAATTAAGGGTTTAAGATTCAACGATTTAAGGTTTGGGAAGGTTATAACAGCCAGGCCATTGCCCAGCCATTTTCCATCCATTATCAGATTTCGAAGGCTTTAAGATTTTATTTTTTTGAGATTTTCAGATTTGGCGACTTTCGGAATTTAAGATTTTAAGATCTTAAGATGTCAATACTTCAAAATTTGAAGATTAAGAGGTTAAGGAATTTAGAATATTGCCCGGATTGAAGGAATTTTATTATATTTTATTTGTTTATGAATTTAAGATTTTCAGATTGCAATAGTTCGAGATTTAAAGAATTTAAGTTTTTGAAGCTTTTAAGATTCTGAGATTTTAAGATTTTGAGAATTTAGGAGTTTCATATTTTAAGATTTTAACATCTGAAGATTCAAAGACATGAGGGTTTCTGTCACTTCCCTGTCCTGTAAGTCCGATGAGTAGATGTTAAGATTTCAACATTCTAAAACTTTGAGATTCTAAGGGTCTCAGATTTGAAGACTTTCGGAATTTAAGGATTCAATGGTTGAAGAATTAAGGTTTTAAGATTCGAAGATTTAAGGCTTTTGAAGGTTATAACAGCCAGGCCATTGCCCAGCCATTTACCATCCATTATCAGATTTCGAAGGCTTTAAGATTCTATTTTTTGTTAGATTTTCAGATTTGGCGACTTTCGGAATTTAAGATTTTAAGATCTTAAGATGTCAAGACTTCAGTTTAAGGAATTTAGAATAATATAGCCCGTATTGAAGGAATTTTATTATATTTTACTTGTTTATGAATTTAAGATTTTTCAGACTGCAATAGTTCGAGATTTAAAGAATTTAAGTTTTTGAAGCTTTTAAGATTCTGAGATTTTCAGACTTTGAGAATTTAGGAATTTCATATTTTAAGATTTTAACATCTGAAGATTCAAAGACATGAGGGTTTCTGTCACTTCCCTTTCCTGTAAGTCCGATGAGTAGATGTTAAGATTTTAAAATTCTAAAAACTTTGAGATTCTTAGGGTCTCAGATTTGAAGACTTTCGGAATTTAAGGTTTCAATGGTTTAAGAATTAAGGTTCTAAGATTTCATATTTTAAGAGTTTAAGATCTCAAGATTCTAAGACATAAGGTTTTTAAGGTTTCAAGATTCGAAGACTTTAGGAGTTTTTTTTTTATATTTTCAGATTTTAAGATGCTAAGTTCTAAGATTTTAAGATCTTGAGATTCTAAGATTGATTGTTAGATTTTAATTTAAGATTTTAAGAATCTAAGACTTTAGGATTTTGAGATTTCAATCCAGGCCATTTTCCATCCATTTCCATCCACCTCAGATTTTAAGATTTTCAGGTTGCACGTTTTCGGCAAAATTGGCCCGACTTAGGGGACAACATCCCCAGCATCCCCCGCATCGCCGGCATGCATAACATCATCCGCATCATCCGGGATGATGCTGGCAATGCTGGGGGTGTTGTCCAGTATTAGGCACCCCCTAAAAATGCTCGTTTTTGGGCGCTGCGGGGAGATGCTACAAAAATCGCCTAAACCAATCCGCGAATCCTTCGCCCCTTATAAGGAAGGCCCAGCCCAAAACGTATGCGCATGGTCCGCGCATGGTCGGCGGCATGGGGCGCGCGGCCTTATACCTGAAGGTAAGCCCTAACGGGCTTTGGCCTGCGGCCCGATCACGTCCGGTGGCCGGATTAAGCAGGCTGACGCCTGATGCCGCCGACCCCCAATGTGCTTTTATTGTTGATGTTGTGTTAAATGTTGTTTTAAGAATTCGAGGTACGAGGTAAACATTATGATGATGATTATTATTATTATTAATTGGCCAGATTCGCAAAAAGAGAAGAAAGAAGAAGACAGAAGTAACTCTAAGGTGTAATAGAAGATG
>CAUJNA010000365.1:135000-166779 GCA_963377175.1 Effrenium voratum | reverse complement strand
TTCTTATTCCTTTTTATTCCTTTCTAATCACCTTCTTATTCCTTCTTATTCCTTTCTATTGACCTTCTTATTCCTTCTTATTCCGTTCTATTGACATTCTTATTCCTTCTTATTCCTTTCTATTCACCTTCTTATTCCTTCTTATTCCTTGCTATTCACATTCTTATTCCTTCTTATTCCTTTCTATTGACCTTCTTATTCCTTCTTATTCCTTCTTATTGGCCTTCTCATGCCTTCTTATTCCTTTCTATTTCCCTGCTTGTCGGGATAAGCCCGCAAGAAACATGTCGCTGTAACGCTTTTTTTCTGCCGTGGTAACATTGCACCTTGTCATGGTAACAAAATCGCGTTTTTGTCGTGGTTACAACCCCCTCTCACTCCCCAAGTGGAATACAAAGCAAGAACTGCCCAGTTGAACCGCCAGCATATGCTTGTCACCTAGTTCGTATGTGTCCAGACAAAGGCTTCAACATGAAACATATGCTATTAACATGATTGGAGGTGTCCTAAATATCCTTGATCTTTCAGGACCCTGAAGAGAAGGTCTTTGAACAAAGTCTTCATTTGAGACCAAGAAGAAACACTCGAAGGACCCGGGTTGTTCACTGTGTTTCTTCGGGCAAAGGCATAAAGTGGAGATGCCGAACGGCAGGACATGCTCCGCTTGGGCGAGGATGTGCTCGAGAAGCGGAACTCCCTGCATGCGCCTCGGCCAGCCGATTGGACGTCAGTCGATTGGAGGGGAAGAAGTGAGGCAACCAATTGTTGGTGTCCCAGATGGTGGTAATCAGTGCGTGTTCAATTTGTTTTGGCGAATTCAATGCATGAGTTCAATCCATTCAATCAGTTTCTTCCCGCATGTTTTGTCAATGTTTGTCAACTTTTAGTATGCTGTTATTGTCCATGTCTGCCAACTGATTTTCCTGGCATCCTTGTTCCCCCCCTAAAACAAGTCTGTGCAAGGATCCAAACAAACAACAGGGCAGCTAATGAGCTGATAGACACCAGCCATTCTCCTGTTGGTCTGTAAAGGGTGGCTTCCTTGGTTGCCTCCTGCTCTTGTTGCATGTGTCTGTGTGTGTGTGTGTGTTCTGAAGGGTACCCTTTTGGGTGGTCACAAAGGGAAGCCAAAAGATCCAAACAGACCGCCCATTTCACAGCGGGTACCCGTATCTTGACACCAACATACCTGCACCCTCAAACCCATCAATAGAAACTCACCCCAGTATTGGGGGGGGGGGCAGTTTGGTGCCATTAGCGCATTGTCCCATGAGCATGGCTGTATATCCTATGAAGCCCCTAGCTTGCTAGTGCTCAGTCGAGAATCAGCTAGTGTTTTGGAACTGAACTTAGCTATCCCTTATAAAGGACACTTGACTGCTACTGGATTGGATCTTTAGACTACCAAGTACAGGCGTCATTCCCTTCCCTTCCGACTTCCGAGAACGCTGGCGGAGGCATCCCCAGTCAGTTCGACTCGCCGGCCGCAGGAGTGCCTCTTCACGGAGGAGTGTTGCTTCGTGTACCGCGACTTCCAGGACCCAACGATCGGGGGAAAACCTTTCAGCAGCCTAAGAGTGGGCGTGTCTTAAAATGGGGGGACCTACCAAGTCCCTGGCTTCTCCTTGGGTTGCTTTTTGAACCAATGTGTGTGTATCATGTCTGAAAATGGGGGGGGCCTGCAAAAGTCGTGTCTTGATCTTGGTTTCCCTTTAAACCAACACCCAAAGTTGTACCGAGCCTCAAAAACGACACACCCATGTGGGGATTTCTATTAGTGGGGCCCTTTAAAAGGTTGATGGTTTTCTTTGCCTTCGCTTGAAATACCAACTAAAAGATGTTTCAGCAAAAGCGTGTTTGAGATCTGGAAGTGTTGGGGTCCTTGAGCTTTTGCAGACGGAGGCGGGAGGCAGAACTCCATCGACGTTCCTGTTCGCTGGGGATGTTCTCTACTCATGGCTCGTCAAAAAGGGGGGATTTGGACCGCCAAAATGCTGGTTGTCCTTTTGGATTTCCCGTGAAACCCTGTTTTTGGATGGGCCCCGCCATAGGGCTACAATCAAAGCTCGGGTAAGGGAAGGTTGGGAATGGACCGGCCCAAACAGAACAAATAGGCGCGGATATCCGCTCTTATGATTATTGACTTGCTTTTGCGTATGCGGATCAATTCAATAGTGAGTTTTAATTGACTCAGTAGGAAATTAGCAGAGGTTTCGGGAATCAATCTGGGGAGCCCCTCAAAGGAGCTACTAGGGCAGGTTCATCGGCCGCCTCAAAAGGCTTCCCTACGAAACTGGCAAACACATGTTAAAGATAGTCCAAGCAAGATGGAGTCTAGGAAACCTCCTAAAAGACCGCATTCCTTAATCGCACACCCTCCAGGTTGCACGTTGGTTTTGGGGGGGTATTCCAGCTCTCAAAAAAAACAGAAAATGGCTAGTTGTGTCTCATTGCACTTTAAGCACGGTCGAATGGTCCAATAACAGGGCGCAGTTGTTGGGGGAAGCACCACGAAGGCTGAGAGATCTTCTATCCGAAGGAATCCTTAAGTTTGTCAATTGACGTGTCATGGTTACGGCAAATCGTGGGTTTAAGAGAGATACTTCCCCAAAACTGATCCTGGTTTTGCATTGGTGTCCCTTTAAAGCATCCTGACACATGGCTCCCAAGGCGGATATTCCCAAAAGAACAGGGGGATGGCTTCATCGCCGCGCAGATTTCTTTGCGACCATTCCCCAGGCCCCAAGGTTTGTTCCACTTGCGAGAGGGGGGGTTCACGCCTCACCCCAGGAGCAGTTGAGAATCATCTACGAGGGCTACACGCTGTGACCTAAGGCATGAGAGCATCGCTGAATGGCCGGACAGAAGTCCGGTAAATGTGATGTTTGAGATGTTCTGAGAAAAAATGAGGATCGATCCGCGATGGGATGTTTGAGACGTTCTGAGAAAAATGAGGATCCCCCCATTTCTAAATCAGGATCCCCCCATTTTTATCCGTTTCCACAATAGGGAAACTTCACAAGACCAGCGCAACCAATCCATCCTGAGGAAAGGGTGGCGATGCGCCAGGCTTCGCGCCGTGGGCTTCCATGGCCTGCGAAGCGTTTTGTGGGTGCTACGCGATCCCATCGTTTTGCATATTCGCTTTCACATAGGGAAACATATTATGTGTATAGACATAATAATATATATATATATATATATTCATCATACATCTTTATCCTCTACAAATCCAAGATGTGTTGGATTTCCTACAACCCAAAGCGTGAGTGTTGCTGCCAAGACAGGGCAGAGCTGGGGGCACTTTGTAAGGTCCAAGACAAGATGGGAGATTGAAGATGATCCAATCCGTCTTGCTGAACATTTGCTTTTCAGGAAAGCTTCCCACTCGTACCCGTGGAGGTTTCCTCTTGGAGCTACCCCGGGTACTTGATTTTGCCGCAACAAGTTGGAATCCCATCCCCCCAAATCCCCCCCCAGCCCATCCCCCACCCCCCACCCCCCACCCAACCCCCCCCCACCCCACCCCCCCACCAACCCCACCCCCACACCCCACCAACCCCACCCCCCACACCCCACACCCCACACCCCACCCCACCCCCCCACCAACCCCACACCCCCCACTTCCCACCCCCCACCCCCCACCCCCCATCCCCCCCCACCCTCCATCCCCCCCACCCCCCACCCCCCACCCCGACAACCGATCCACCACAAGCCACAAGGGGCAGTTGCCGCAGTTGCAAACTCCGATCTCAGGTCGGTGAGCTCCTACCCCGGCCGCCGCGGGCGTATCATCTCCTTCGGCCCATTCACCCGGAGCCGGGAGGAGTCGAGACTTTGGCACCCCGACGGTTGGGTGTTTGTGTTGGCACCCGGCGAAAAGTCGGCAAATGTTTGGCACCCCTGAATTGGTGGTTTGGATTGGTGGTTTGGGGATTTGAACGCCCGTTCTTTGTGGAGGAAAGCTGGTTTCACGCTCGGATGCTTATGGGTTTCCTCTTCAGTTGTTGTCTTTGGTCTGCATTCGGTGTCTTAGTGTCCTTCTTGAATTTGATCGCACTTTTGGAAAATGTTTGACTTTTGTCTGCCCTTTTGCCTTTCGACCGCTTTGTTTGGGCTGAGAGACAATGGCCATCCGAAGCAAAACGTTAACAACACCCTTTTGAAGGTCGTTGTTACTTCCAAAACTAAGAACACATGTCAACAGGCGAAAAAATGCGAACCCCCTTCAAGACACCGCCGAGCCTGGTACTCCTCCAAGTGGATCCCCTTGTAGTTGGGACACCCAAGCTGGGTTTTCATGGAATGTGGGTGGAGTTTTTATTTGTATTTTTTTAATAATACTTTTTTTAACGGGGACCCGCACCATGAGTGGGTTTTCCTTGTTGGGTTTCTTTTTGAAACCACAAAGCCGGGTAAGCCTCAAAAAATGCGAGGCACCAATTTCTGCAGGTTTGAGTGCGCCAACTGAGGTGGTTGGCTGACCTTCTGTGGCCAGGCCATGCCTGAGGACGCCTTCCTTCCGCTTGCCGCTTCGTCCCAGATCAGGGGTGGTTCCTTTCAACTTGTGCGGGGGGAAACGCCAAGTAAAAACCAAGCACCTTTGACAAAAAGGAGCCAATTCGATGTTCTTTTCCATTGTTCACTGGGGTGCTGGGTGCACAAAGACACGAAGGAACAAGCAAACGAAGCAAGCAAGCAAGCACGCACAAACAAAGTACAGCCAAACGTGCAGATGTTGCATTTCTTCTGATCTTGGTCGGCCACGAGAATGTTTGCCGATCAGACGGAAGGGCAGATATTGCAGATAAAACCCAAAACAGCCAGAAGGCCGCAGCCAAATTACATTCTTATCCCCGGGGTTCAAACCACCAAATTACATTCTTATCCCCACCATTCTTATCCCAGGGGTTTCATATAACCACCATTGTTTTCCTAAAGATTGTCATATGGGTCAACCTGTCTTTCAATGGGGGTTGAACCCCAGGGTTATGACATAATGCAAAGAACGAAAAGCAAGAAATCAACTTTGGAGCCTTGGAGGGTTTGATTCAACTTTGCAGGGATCACTTTGGGAGCATGAGGATCTGTCCAAATCTACAACTGCCAGGGGAATCATGTTCCCCTTCCACAGAAATGAGCAGCATCATATTTATAATATTGACTGTGGACCCATGGGCGTGTCAGAATCGGACCCCCCAAACAAACATATTGGATGACGTCAAAGTTGCTGGCATCAAACGGCGACCCGTCGCTTTCAGGGCCGAGAGTTCAAGAAACGGCCTTCGTTTTGGGGGGAAATCGTTCGGAAAAAAAAACATGTCCCATGGTTGTCCATCTCTGAATAGCAAGTATTGATCACGGTTCGCCGAACTCGAAGCACACAGTTGCATGCGGCAATATGCTTGGCCCATGCGGCAGATGCGGCTTTTGAGCTATGCTGAAGAGACAAACACATAAACAGAAAACAAGCAAAGCAAACCTCAACTGGAAACCCTTAAGGAAACCAAGAAAGCAGCAGCCTTCCGGCACGTGGGACTTGGCAACCCGGGATGAAATGGAAGTGGAACTCCCAGTCCCCTCTTACAACACTTCACTTCGTTCAAACTTGGAACAGGGGTTCAACAAAAATTCACCTCTCCTTGCAGGTGTGCGTTGATTCAGGGCTCATAGCGCTATTTTTCATGGTATCCCCTTGTGGCAAGTTGAGAATTGAACGAGCGAACCTCACCGAGTTAAGATTATCGCGACGACGTGGACTGGACTCCCATGAGCCAACCAAGCTTCAGACCAAATTTCTGATTTGGCTGGGAGAGACTCAAGCAGAACCGATCCGCTAGTGCTTCCGATCCGCGCAGGAGCCCTCGACCCGGCTCTTCCGCGAGGCCGGGTGGCATGGGTCTGTAACCCAATTCGGTTCTTGGGAAAGCAAAGCCCTGTGTGGTTGGCACTGTTTGGGTTTAGAACCCCACAGCCCTGTGATTGGAGTTCTTTGAAGGTCACATGCAAGCACACTGATGGGAGTTCCTCAAAACCCATCCATTTGTGGTGCGGGTATTTCAAAGGAAACCCAAAAACACCCAAAGGAAACCTTTTCTTTTTTTTTCCGGGGGGGGGGGGTTGGAGTCTTACGTTCAACGAAAGGCCTTGGCCCGGGATGAGCGCCGAGGCCTTCGCTTTGGGCAGGGAGGTCCGGGCAGATGAGACCTCCCACTACAGGCGCCGCTCCGCGCCTCCGCGCACCCCAGGGCGGGCGAGGGTGGGGGGAGGCAAACCCAATCCCTAGCCTTCGCAAATAGGTATCCCTGCGATCCATGTTCCTTACAGGGTGATAGGGTGGTTCGATTGGTTACATATATATATATATATATATATCATACCATACAGCTGTAGTAACACCATACACGCCTGGAGTCAATGAATTAGAATGGCTATTGTTTACCATAGTTGTTCCATCCACATGTAGTGTGTGTTGCAGGTGAGGTGTTCAAGCGTTTCGCCACTAGGTGTACCCAGGCAATGTTGTTGAACTGCTGGAACCCCTATACTTATGCACTGACCCAGGTCCAAGGAATCACGTCAAACCAACAAACACCCCAGCCACTTGGAGTCAGACCCGGACGGGGGCAAGGCACATGGAGCTGTCGTGGCCGGAGTTCTTGGTTTCCCTGGGCGCCTTGGTGCGCCTGAGTCCGGACTTCGACACCGAGCCCGGCGCCCGGAGCGACCGGAGCGACCGGAAGGGAGGTGTGTGGAGTGCGGCGCACCGTGAAGCAGGGGGGCTTTAAAGGAAAGCAGCTGGGGGCCAGGTGACAAAACTCACCCAAATCACAGCAGATCCTCTTGGGGCCTGATGGTCCCTTCCAAAAACGCCGCGCTCTTAGTTGCACTGAGCGAGTCTACAAAGCAAAAACGGATTTGGAGGATTCCCTAAAGCACGTGACGCATCCAAGGAATCCGAAGCCGCATTCGGGACATAGTACAAAGCACTCAAATAGCAACTCGTTTTGGCCCGCAGGGGAGACAGTGTGGGATTTATCTTGAACATTGTTCCATTTCCTGAATTTTGTTGCAATGCGAGTTTGTTTAGAGGAATAGCCTTGTGTGAGCATGTTGGTTTTCAATGGCACTAACAAACGGAGGCTGTGCAGGCCCGAATTTGAGCTGAGACATCCCACACGGGAGCCGGACAGAGGGCCTTTGCGTGAAGGACAACTGGTTTACACCGGGGTGAAAGTAGATGGCGCAATGCCCTTCTGAGCGTAAGTAAAGGGGCGACTAAACTAACATGGGGGGAATTGTGCCATCTATGCTCACTCAGCAGCAAACCAGAGGATGGAGCTCCCGGGATTCTTGTTTGGTACCTTCCAAGGCATGCACTGTGGTGTGATCGGCATTTCCAACTGTAGTAGCTGCTAAGCAGTTTCCAAACATGGTCTGTGTTCTGGCGCCTTTTTTCTGGCAGATTAACAAAATGCCCTTTTTTGGTGATGATATACAGGAAGCAATAAACAACAACAAAACATAAACCTCAACATGACCCTCACATTGGTGCTACAAAGAGTTGCACACAAAAAGCAAAATGAGCTGATCGCTGTAACTGTTTGATTGGCAGCCATTTGCTCGTTTGCTGATTCATTGCTTTTTGGCAGACTGGCCGCTCCCTGCTGATTTGCTCGCAGCCCTCTACTTCCCTGCTGATCAACATGGGCAAAGAGAAGCCCCACAAAGCGGATTCCTCTTGTGCTTGCACGTTCGCGAACCTGCCCGATTGAACATGGAGGTGCCCATTGGAACAGGGAGCCAGGATTACAACATCGTACATATTACTCATGGGGAGTTATCGCAGCCCAGTGACTATTCGTGTTCAAAAGGCCATCACCCTCCCATCGCTCGCCTTGCTTCGGCTCCAAAATGGCGATGAATTTGGATAGGGACCCCTGAAAAGTGGGTGGTGGACATGAATCCCCACCAATGCTGTTCACCAAGGTTCGAAACAGTACGGAAGATTGAACTTCACCGTTATGTCCTTTGCCTACGATTTATTGAGTTCTATCATTTGACAGGTTCTGTTCTTTTTTCAGTCGGGGCCTGCAACAAACGTGTTTTTTGGGCTACTCCCAAGGTGTCATGCTTCAGCTTCCCTCTAGTTGGCGGATTGGTGGTGGATTTGAATCCCTGGCTGAGGGTATAGATGGGAAACCCCTCAACCACCAACCACCCCCAAAACCACCCAACCCAACCGCCCAACCACCCAACCACCAATCAGAGGGAAGCTGAATGCTTTGGAGGTTCTTTGCGGAGCAGCTGGGCAGCTTCTTTGTGGCTCTGTCGCCTTTGAGCGATAGCCTGCTGGCAGGGAATCCGGCCACGGCAGGCGCGCGATGGCGCGCGTCTTTTCGTTGGTTTTCGCCCGGTGGGTGGTTGGGTGGTTGGGTGGTTTTGGGGGTGGTGGGTGGTTGAGTGGGGTGTATCAAGAGTTTGGGATGCCTTGACCAAACATATGAAGACATGGGGGACACCCATGAAGTATATATTTCAGCCAACCCCAAAAAAGGTTTCCCGAGCCTCAAAAACCACAGGCCCATCGCTAAAAGATGCGCGCTGTAAAGCCGTAGCAAACTCCCCGAGGGAAAGGGTCCCTGAGAGGTTGAAGCACCGATCTTTCCAACGGAAGCAGAGGGATGCTGCAGCGGCGGTTCGCGATTCGGTCCGCCCGCGCGGCGAGTCTTGGGCAAGCGATGCTCGGACTCAAGGAGTTTGTTGCGGGTGTCCCGTGAGCTTGATCTTGTTCTGGTAGTTGGGGGTTCCTTAAGGTTTCAGTTGATATTGATCTACAGTCGCTCCAAAAAAAACCTTGAAACGGAAGGTAAGCGTCTTTGCCTGCACTAAGCATAGTATGGGTTTTGGGGTCGACAGAACTACGGCTCCCACATTGAAACAAGTTGCCTGGATGACTGGTTTGTGCGACGAAAGAAGGATAATTGAGAGGTCAGAAACCAAAGAGGGGGCTGCGTCCATGTACCAGCCAAGAAGGCTGGGAAAAGCAATACCCCAAAAGGAAGGTGCTAGCAAACATACCCCCTACTCCAAATACCCTCTTTGTTCAGAGTATCATGTCGACCCTCCACTAAAAACAGAGGTATTTATCATGGAAAACCAGGTTTTCCCAAACATACCCTGAACAAGCGGGTATTTTGAGTAGGGGGTAGACCTGTTCAGCGTCCAACTTGCAGGGTGCCCCGTTTGGACGAAGTGGCAGGCCGAAAGGTCGGGAACCACAAGGACCAGGCGCGATCAAATCTGCACAGAGATAGGAACTAATCGGATTTGTTGAAAGAGCAGGGTCCTCGAACATGCGAAACACCACGCGCGAAACAAGACATGGACATTAACAAACAAAAAAATTGCATGACGTTTGGAATGTCAACATCAGAGTTGATTGCAATCCACATGAACTTCTGTTTCCTAGCTTGAAACATATCCGGTCGTCTGCTGGGACTATGGACCTGTCCCAAACTGGGGGAGCCTCCTTTTTGGCAACTCGGCCGAACAGTTTCGCGCCGCTGCTTGCTGGCTTCTAGCTGGTGCCTGCCAATGGCTTGTGCCATTTGCTTTTGCCCCATGAGTTGTTTGTTGTGAACCGGTTTTTTCCGGACAGGAGGAGAACCCCAAAACAGCCCACGCCTAGGGCTACTGTTCCGATATACTATTTAGAGTTGCAGAACAGGTTGGAATGCAAGAGTTTTTTACTGCAGCGCGCCCAACCCATGCTTCCCAGCCGTTCCCACCTTGAGAATCTGTTGCCTTTGCCCTCTGTGCCCTTGGTATGAAAGTCAGGTCCCTTCGCATCGCCAGACTTGGCTTTGCGGACTTTTGCTGGGACCTTTTGGCTCCACAAATTGCATAAGGTGATGGACCTCGTCAATGAAACCTAAGGCTCACTTGCCCAAAGCCGACCTTTTGACCTTTTGGTTTCTCATGTTTGGTCCATTTTTAGTAAAGGTCCCAAAAGGTTAACCTTTTATTTCTGGGTCCTTTGGGCAACTGAGATAAGGTAATCGACATTTGCTCTTTGGGGCCTTGGAGCGGCCGCCAGTCTGGCGTACGTTGGATCTCACGCGGTGGGATGGCCGTAGATTTCTGGATCCGTATCCATGGGGTTTCAAGAATGGTGTTAGATTCAGGGTCATAGATTCATGGATTTATGGGGATAGTTTTGTTTTGGGGAATTTGGATGACCTTTATTGAAATGTGAGGGTTCCTGACAGCCATGGCCACGCTCCACATGAGAAGTTGGGAGCCACTTTTGCTCTTCACCCCCTCCTTGTGTGTCCTTGCCCTGTGCCAGAAGATGCTTGTCTTGGGTGCAATTTCTGCAACGCTCAACCCAGCCTTCAGGCATTACTGACTCTGATCGGCCAGATCTTTGAGGACTCTGGGATTCGGAAACAGCAAAGACTTGGATGTCCAACGCTGGCTTCAGAGTCAGAGCAACGCCATCATGGTCCATGATTTCTGGAGATAGCACCGGTGATATGGGTGACATGGGTGAGTTGCAACCATCTATGTTCAGTCCGCCGCGCATTTGGCGCTGACAGGCAAAAGGAAGTGCACCAGCCGCTGTTGTTACTTAGTGAAATGGGTGGTTTCCTTCAAGCCTCCCTTACCAGCCCCCACAAACGGGGGGTACCCTCATCTGTCAGCCCAAGAGGTTTCCTCGCAGGAAGCCGATGATGATGAGACAGGCACCATCGATGAGAAGGAGTCCTGCTGGCGCCATTTTTATCAAATGTTCTTCCTCAAACCACTTGATACAACTTCTTCCTAAAACTTATTCCTCAAAGGTTTATCCAAAATCCGTTTGCTGGGTGGTTTTCCCTTTGAAACCACTTGGTTTTCCCTTAAACCCAACAAACGTGGTGCCCCTCAAAGCACACTGAACTAGGAGCTCCGAAACGTATGTGAGTTTGTCTTAAGGTATCCCACAGTGGCTTCGGTGTTCCCGTTTGGTTTCCCTTTAAACCAAACCTAAACAGAGTACCCTCAAAAACACTGACCCATGTGTTGGTCAAAATATTCTACTTGAAGTGGAGCCCAGTTGAAAAGGTAACCATCCATGTTACATTTATTGTTTTTTTGAGAGTTGGTTCCTTTGGCAGGGGAAAGGGAATCACTTGGTGGGGCAAGTAGTGATGATATTGGATTCACAAATCCACAGGATCGAACATTGCGAGGAACTATTCCGAACATAGCGCACTGTTTAAACAGTATGGAGTTGCAAACATGGCACAATTCCTGTTACTTGTGTCCGTTTTGTCTTGGCACCTTGTCTAGGATTTAAAGGTACCATCGCAGAGGTGTTGCTCGAAAAGCGCAAAAGCAAGGGTTGTCTGAGTCTATTCCCAGTGACGCGGAGGTTTTAGAACCTACACATACGAGTCTCCAAGACCCGTCAAAGGAGATCATGTCTTGCAACTCCCAAATGATCGTCGTGTTTCCTTGTTACCTGGCGTCTCCTCCGAAACTATGTCCATCTTAGGTAGACTAAATATGAAACATCATCTGAACAAAAGTTGTTGTTGTTTTGTTTTTCTGTAAAGCATAATATATATCCTATTCATAGGTATAGACGGTATAGACTAAATATGAAACACAATCTGAACAAGCGTTTTCTGTAAAACCAAGTTGCTATTTCTTAGGTAACACCAATTTATCCACATAACTTGGAAACATAATATGGTAACTTAGGTAGACTAGATGTGGCCCAAGTCACCATTTCTCACCCTCAATTTTGACGGATTGCCGGCCAGCTGCTGGCGCCAGGTTCCGGCACTTCTTCGTGCAAACAAAGGCGGGCAGGAGTCGGCCCAATATGCGTGTAACACGTGGGCCTGACAGAAACATGTGTGTGGGGGAAAATAAGGGACCCCTAAAATCAGGTAAGTGGTTTAGCTTTGGGTTCTAATCCAAAAAGGGTACATTTAAACACACCCACAATTCGCTGACCAGTGGTGCCGTCCTTCCTTTCTGTTTGGGAGAGTTTCTCCACAAAATGCAACCACGTTTTGCTATGGCTGCTGGATTCCTGAAAGTTGAATTCACGTTGCTAGCTAGTTGGCATTTGTTGGTGTGGTTTCCCTCGCTAGGACACCGTACGCAGCGGCCTTCTGACAGAGCCCCTCTGATTCCAAACTCACGCACGACGGAACTAGATAACTGTTGTCAAGATAACTGTTTTTTTCAGCCTCATCTTGACTTCCAGGACGATTTAGCATCCGAAGCTTCGTACGTGTTGCCCACCACTGAGATGAATCTGACATCGAGGGTTCTCCGTTTAAAGGACTCAATGTGTCGATTCGAGCCAGGCTCGGGCCAGCCCCTTGTTGGAGCATGTTTGAACCTAATTGCTTTTCAACAACCTCCTTTGGAACCTTGAAAGGGAGGAGGGGCTGGATATTTCAAGCAAGACTTGCCCAAGCTTGCTCTCGAGCCCTGCACTGGCCATAGGTTTGTCATTTGTTCTTCCCAACAAAACACCCAACAAGGGATGTGTAGGTTGTTAAGACGTTTTGCAGACCCCACGGCTTTCACACTTGCCGTGGTTGACGAAAAAAAGATGCGCGAGCACCACAAGCAGGTGCAGGAGAAGTTGATTGAGTTCGGCATCTCTGTGCTCGCAGCTGAGACAGTTGCGCCATCCATGTCCCTCCAGTGCGTTGCTCCCCTTTTCTCCCTCTTGCTCCCCTTCTTTCCAGTTGTCCCTTGACTTTGGAGAGGTTTCCCTTGAAAATAAGCCACCACTCAAGGGTGCCATTTTTTAGCCAAAGGATCACCGGACATCTGGGATGTTTTGGGCATATTGATTTCGGCGATGCAAGTTTGGTTTGCGAGCTCAGCCATGAAGGGTACTTCTGGGGGGTCGGTCGCTCATGAAGGATTTCTGCAGGTTGATGTCTGCCCCAAACGAATTTTGCCAAGCTGCCACGCCAAGGTCCAACTTGAACATGCTGTTCAAATCCCTGGATGTGGATGGCGAAGGCGGGCCCGGAATCGAAGCCATTTGCCTGCCTCAAGCTGCCCTAAAATTCATCATTTACATGTTGGGGCAGACTAGAAATGAAGCAGAAAACAAGAAACATGAATGGGTGTGGGAAAAGTTCAATGCTATGACGTGTTTGTTGTGAACCCCCTCAAAAGCTATAGGGAACATAAAGAACCAGTTTAATAATGTCCATCACAAATTTCCCCATTCAGATCCCTATTCCACATTGCCCTTGGATGTGATGATGTTTACTTTGTACAGGTAGTTTGTTGACACGGGGCTATTTTGCAACTAGCTCCCGTTAAGTTTCAGTCTGCGCAACAGACTTTAAGTGGCACTCGCGGGCGGCTCAGGAACCTCACTACCAAACTTCAGCGGCCAATTGGAAAAGAGTCACTCTATAGCTTTGGGATGCCGTCTTCTTGTACGCATGTCCTTTCACAATGCAAAGGGCAGATAGCCCGTTCAGGCGCCAAGCATCCGGCTCCAGCCACCAAAGCCAGCATGCACAGGATCCCATTTGCACATCGTACCCATGGAACCTTTCGCCCTTTCCAACCAATCCGCGTTCGCACGGGTTGATTGGGAATGGTTCACAATCTAGGTCCCCCAGTACTGCCCTTTTGCCCTTTTTTGGGGGAGGGTTCCCCTACTAAAATCGACTACATAAAAAAACGATACCCTTATTCTGACCTTTTCTACTGGAGGTTCTAGGTTCGCTTTGCCAATTCCATGGGGTTATTGAAGGCAGGGTGGGGTTGCGTAGGCGTGCTGACCTTCGACGAGCTGTGTGACGGTGCGGGGCCCGGATCAACCCCAACCCACAGGATCCAAGCGGATGCCACGATGGCCCGTAGATGCCCGGGGGAAACGTAGATGGCCATGGGTCAAATCCCCGTACCTCCGGTGAACCTATGGGTGGTGCACCTATCCCAACATGGGATCCCAGTGGTTTCGAACCATACCCAGATTAAACCTGACCCAGTGGATCCCGGTTCACAGTATAGCAAACCAGCCGGTTTGCCTTTTTTTTTTTCAATAGTGGTTGCTTTGGGTACCCAGTATATTGCTAAATGGAACCACAGGGTGAATGGGAGCTTGTGCCTATTTTCAGCCAACTGTATGGTTGGGGATGGAGTCACTTAGTACATCCTCACAGTACACAAAACACCCGTTAGAGAACCGTTGTGGACCCCTTTGCAGTTGTGTTTTTCAATGTCCAAGGGTCTGTCAATTTTCAAGGATCAAGCTGTTGGCTCCTGGTTGCCAAACCGAGTTGTTGGCTTTGTATGCATTTGTCATCAGACCAGACGGGGCAATTACTGACTCGAAGTTGTCGATATGACCGCAGGATTATAAACCTTTGTATTGGTCTTGCTACAGTACATGTGGGGGATGTTTGTGTTTTGGTGGACACCTTTGTTTTATTCGGATTGATACGGGCTTTGTGCGCGTGAGGATGTGCCAATGTGCCAAGTGGCCTCCTTTTGCCCTGTCTGGTGAGAAGAGTCCTTCGTCTTCGGTTCCATTCTTTGTTTTCCCATCCCCAACTCAAATCTTAATGTAGGGGAGGCGAGTCTACATTCCTTCAGGGCCTTTTTTGCAAGTTCCATGGTTTCTCTTGGCGGGCAAATGCTACACAATGCCTTGTAGTGAAGGATGGGGGAGTGTGCCCTCTCAGAATTCGACATCTTTCAAATCTGGCATGGCCTCCACTACCCCTAAACCACTAGGATTGAATTGGGAACACCGGGTATATGGGTCAAAATTAAACCACCAGGGGACCGCAGGTTTCAATCCATTTTCCATCTACCTGGATTCTATTTGGGGTACCTATTTTTGACCCACATCCATATTGTCCCATTTTACTGCTGTGGGTTTGGGGGTAGGGAGAAGGCACCTCTCTCGCCAGGGTTTCTGAAGATGGCGGCCATCATGAGGCGCGGCGTTGTTGGTTGTTTCTATCGCGATTAATTTAGAGAGTATTGGTAGGATATCAACGCAATATATCTATACATATATATATATGTGACTCTCTTCCATATACGTATATATTAATATATATATATATGTATATATTAATTTATATATATATATATATGGTACTCCCTCCCCCCCAATGTCGACCTTGTTCTGTCTTCATTTGTTCTGCCCACTACCTCTGACTCTGCAAAAGGAAACAGACGCTCCAACTGAACCATTTAAACCGATTGAATCCTCAGAGGAAAGGTCTGGGCCCAAAACTGTCTTAACCGTTCAAACCCTGTGAACCTTCTCTCAGAGGAAAGGTCTGGCCCCAACACCTTCTTGACCGTTTGAACCGTTTGAACCCTCTCTCAGGTAGAAGTCTGGGGGGGGGTCTTTCCTGTGAGAAAAGGGTTAAACGGTTTGAACGGTCTAAATGGTTTAAACGATTTTGGGGTGCTGACTTTTTTTTGGGTGGGGGCTTTCCTGTGAAAAAGGGTTCGAAAGGTTTAAGCGGTTTTGGGGCCTGACCCTTGGGTGTGGGCGGGGGGACTTTCCTTTGAGAAAGGATTTAGATGGAGTTGGGCCTTGGGAGGCGTGGGGGGGGGGGTCCTCTGAGAAAGCGTTTAAACGGTTTCAACGGTTCAAATGGTTTGGGCCCCTGACCCTTTCAAGGGGACCTTTCTTCTGAGAAAGGGTTTTAATGGTTTAAAGGGTTCAAACGGTTTGGGGGCCTCACGCTCTTTTTGCATTGTCTGGCCAAGCCTCAGCTTAGAAATAGGACAGAGGCACATCCAAGCCGACTGAAATTTCATTCGGGCCGGGATTCAAGATTCCCTGGGAAAAGGTTGGAGCCGGAAGCTTCCAGATTGTCTTTGGAAATGAGCTTTTTGTTTGGCTGCTTTCCCCAAAGCCCAAAAAGGGCAGAACACGCCGCAAATACCTGTAAACCAAGGAAAACCAATGACTCTTTTCAATTCGACTGTTACTGGTTGTTTCAATTTAGATTATTATTTTGAATTAATAAGGAAATCATCCTCTTTGATTTCTAGCTTAAAGATAGTCTAAATTGGTTTTCCTTTTCAATCAGTATTGGTAATCAAACGTCTAATTTGGTTGACAGTAGACTTAGAACCGTTTTCCACATTTGTTTGTTGATCAAGTATTAATATATAATTAATAAGGAAATCCTTCCAAAAGAGTAGTGTCGAGTTTTAACAATCATTTAGATACGCGTGTTCTAAAAGAAGGTTTTGAATTGGCCATAGTATTTCAATTTAGATTCTAAAGGGGGTCTCCCTCTTTCTCTTTTCTAGGATGTGTTTTCAATTTTATTTTCGACTTGAAGTGGAATTTGATAAGGACATACTCCTAGTAGGATTTCTAGTTTAAATGGAATCCAAACAGGTGTTCATATTCAAATAATGTTTGTAATTATGTGTCTTACTTGACATTAGATATTGACACGTTTTCTGCTTTTGTTGTTTGACTAGAACTTAAACATAAGTTCAGAAGGACATAGATCTAGTAGAGGTTCGATGTTAACGAACATGTAAATATGCCTTTAGTAGTTGGAACTCCTACTTCAACTTAGATTTTGAAGGGGGCCTCTTTCTCTAGGACTGAGTTGTTCAATGTTCTAGTTGAAATCCAAATGGAGCTTAACGGTGACACACCCTAATAGAATTTCAAGTGTTAAAACAGATGTAAACCCAGTTCCTTTGGGAAGAACATGTTCGCCCAGAACTCTACGTTGGCCCGCGCCCCCACCCCCCGCCGCAAAGCGCAGGCTGCCAGCTCGGCGTTGTTCTTCAGGGAAGACACATAACCCCCCCACCAAGAAACCCGAAACCCCCCAACCCTAAACTGTGTTGCTGGTCAACAAAGACAAGACACATGCCCCCCCCACCCAGAGCCCGAACCCCCCCAACCCTAAACTGTGTTGCTGGTCAACAAAGAGAAGACACATTGCCCCCCCACCGAGAAACCCGAAACCCCCCAACCCTAAACTGTGTTGATGGTCAACAAAGAGAAGACCCATTGCCCCCCCACCCAGAAACCCGAAACCCCCCAACCCTAAACTGTGTTGCTGGTCAACAAAGAGAAAACACATTGCCCCCCCACCCAGAAACCCGAAAGTGCGGCAACTGCTGATCTGTGAGTCTGTGGGCGAACGTGACGTTCTGCGGGAACATGTTAAGTGTGGTTCTCACTTTAAGATAGATTTGAAAGAGGACTTCCTGTACCAGGATGTTTTTCCAGTTTCTAGATATGATTTGAAATAGATGTTAATACAGCACCCTTTTTCTGCTGCTTTCCCCGAAGCACAACAAAAGGCAGAAAACGCCGGAAATACCATTGAAACCAACAAAATGGTAGACATTTGGGGGGGTAGCATAGTTGAAGATATATTAGCCGCTATGTGTGTGTGTGTGTACAATGTCTTCGGATTACTAGTCGAGTCTATCTCTTCACCACCAGACCGGGACCATAGCTTCAAATTAAACCTTAGATAAGGATACCATGAGTGGCAACGCAAACAAGTGTACCTGAGGCGTCAACACACTCCCGATCTATAGCTGGAGTGCCAGAAGTCTGCATTAGGGTTTGGTCCATTCGGGGTTGTTTCGTTTGGATCCGTGCAGGAGCAACGAGCGAGCCATATCCTACATCCGCAAGGCCTAGCGAGGGTTTGCTTCGACGTGAGCCCATGGATTGAACTTCCGGCAGTGCAAAGAGGAGTTGGGCAATGAGTGGGATAGAATGAGGCGCCTTCACACATGGCACATACTTGTCTTATGACCATGACTTAATAACGTACGAACTGGGATGGCTCATTTCACAGCCTTTGCCTTGCCAACCCACCCACCCAATCGAGTGCCTTGGAGGTCTTTGCAGAGGCAGATGCTGATGGATCTGGCACCTTGGACAAGGCACCGGAAATGTTATGGCGGGAAGCCGACTTGTTGGGAACTGGCATTCACCCGTATGTCAACATTTTTGGGAAGTGGCCCGCCTGTTGTTTTTGCTGCTTGCGGGAAGAGTTCCCGTGCACCCTTTTTGTGAGTCAACCAACAGAAAAACTGGCGCCCTTGTTTACTGCATGGAAATCCACTGGCTTCCAAGCTACCATAGGAGGCAACCAAGGGCAAACATCACATGAACTATTTGGTAGGGTGTTCTGCGGTGCTACTACCTGGTTTTCTGAATGTTACAGCAAGGCCTACTGCTGGTAGATCCAAAGTCAAAGGATGTCGGGCGCTGCTCACATGGAAGCTGTTTTTTGTTGTCTTAGCTGGGATCCATTGAGGTTGCCTCAAAGGGGAGTCCCACTGTGCTTTTGGGGCTGCGAGTGTGATTTGGTGCCTAAAAATGGTTGGGCTTTCTTTGGGTTCCCTCACAAACCCATGTGAGCAGGCTATCATCCACTAGCAAATCTAGACACACTAAGATTTCTCCCAAGGGAGAGGTAGATTCACATTCGAGTGGGTGTCTTTCGAGCTGAAAAGTTCGAGTTGGTGGCTTCCCTCTACTGACTTCAAAAGGAAGAAGAGAAACAGCAGCAGTTCAAGGGCGGACCAACTAGACCTTGTATCACGGTGCAGGTACACTCGGATGATCAGTCCGCGCTTCCCCCATGGTGTGGTTAGCTTCGTTGGCACAGGTCACCACCATGGGCCTGCCCCCCCTGCTTGCTTGTGAAAGGCGGCGGCGTCAGAGTTGAACTGACGCTCCGCACACCCACGTCAATCTTCAGATGCTATCAAACAAAAGCTTGCATTGCTGCCAAAATCCGTCTGCTTCAACAGGCGAGTACGCACGTAAGTCATGAAAGGCGACCTGAAACTCAACCCACGCCAATCCTCCATCCACCCAAAGCGTTCTATCAAATCTCGACATCAAGCCTGCCCTTGCTCTCATGATCGATCCCCAGCCAAAGTAAAGACAACCACATTTCCTGAGTACTGTTGCCCCTTTTTTGATGGAAACAAGCACACACACACACCAAATAATACTCTGCCACATGTCATGAAACTGCCTGGTGCGAGAGCCAAGAAAGGCCAAGCACCCTGGTGCGGTGATCAGTTGTTGCTCCTCAATAGCCCAATTCGTACCTTCCCCATTTGTTTCAAGGATCCTTCTTTCTAGAAAACCTCCAGAAACCCAGGGAACGCGGCCGGTTTTTTGGAAAGAACGATGGTTGAAAAGAATGGGGAATCAACCCCTAGAATTTGTGGAACATGTGCCCATGGGGAAGTCTCGAGTTGCCAAATTCCAAGAGACCCCCCAACCCGAAAAGCACAGAC
The DNA here is from genome assembly GCA_963377175.1 of Effrenium voratum. Taxonomy (NCBI): domain Eukaryota; class Dinophyceae; order Suessiales; family Symbiodiniaceae; genus Effrenium; species Effrenium voratum. The sequence continues at coordinate 147,462 of CAUJNA010000365.1, read as the reverse complement.
GCCAAAAGAGTTGCAACTGATGGTCCCGTGGCGACTTTTCAAGCAAGAGGCAGCTAGGGAACTGTAGTGAGTCCCACAGAATGTCAGATTCTTGCGTCAACGGGATCCTATGCAGATACCTCTATACTAGGTAGTCAGACATTGTCCGTTTGCGTTCTCAAAGGTTGGTTGATTTGGCTGCCTGCTATAGTGAACATAGTTGACTGGATTAATCAAATTTTGACAGATCTTTGCACATGCAGCTTCTCCGAGGGCAATGACCAAGGATAGACGATTGGTACATGAGCTTTCCTTTGCAGAGGGCTGTGAGCCTGTTGATGACAGGCCCCGTGATTTAGTGCCCTGTATAGCAGGTATCCCAGGGAGCCACGCGTTCAGCCTGTGATCATGGTGTAATTTGGTTAAACACGTACCTCATGACCGTGTTCCATTCAGAATCGCCCTTTAATTGAGCTCCAGGGCATGTTTTTCTTCCGGGTAGATTGAAGGTCCCCTACGAAAATCGGCGAGCAACGGCCGGAACCCACTCCCAGGGTTTGTTCTCAGTTTGAACGCGGGCGCAGGATGAGTTCAACAACATCTTCGTGGAGTGTGGCGCTCGGCTCTCGCCGATTTGCCGCTTTGGGTTTGCTTGGGTCAGGTGGTTTTGGATGTATCCTTCGATTGATCACGGTTGGCCCAATTTAGATGAGACTGACTATAGATAAACGCTAGTGTTTTCATGACCCCCCATGGTTTTCATGGTTGGAGCCACCGGAGTCTGATATGGGCTGCGCTTTATTCGTGTTTTTTGGTCTGTCGACATTCCACTAGCAAACTCGAAGAGGATTTGGACCCCAATTAAAACAAATGTCAACTTGCTATTTCCAGCAGCACCCCCAGAATGGGCACCCTCCAATGAATGACATGCCCATGTTACAAGATAGTGGACTCCGAACGCTATGCGCAGCCATGAAGTGTTCAGACCATTGTTGCTAGCTTTGGAAGGGTTCCCCTTGAAAACCAACTACCAAAAGGCTCTTAACTACTGCCATTTAAGTCCTGGGATTTCTGTAGGACGGGTCGGACCCTCATAGAAAGGTCCATGAGCGTTTGGATCCCAAAACGGAGCGCTGTTTTTGGCCAATAGAAATCCAGCAGGGGTGTGGGAGCCTTCCCAGCTTGCATGGTCGAGGAAGTCGAGGGTACCGGTTGGACGCGCCAGGGGCGGCACTTTTTTACTTTTTTTTTGGGGGGGAGTAGTTGCCAAGATGTTGTTTTCGCGGCGTTCGCGCATTATCGCTTCTCACTCAAAGGACTCTTTTAGCCATTTGTTGCTCGGACGTGCGCAAGGTTACCGGTGAGGATGTGCTGAGCGAGGATGAGTTCGCTGCATGGTGGAGCGAGAGTGAGCACCTGCAGGGCAGCGTCTTCATCGATGTGCTCAGGCGCCATTTGGCTAGGCAGCTGCAGGTGGTGAATTTCAGACAGCTTGCGCTGGTCTGCGGGGATGAGATGCTGGCCGCAGACAGCCACTGGGTGGATGCGGAGCTCGGGGTCGTGATTTGGTCTTACTTGACGGAACCAGATGATGAGATGTTTCTGGTGGAGGCAGCGCAAGATGGGGACCTTGTAGAAGTTGTGAACATCCTGGAAGCGCCCCTGGATCCGGATTCGGTCGTTGGAGGTGCAAGCATGGTGACACCGCTGATTGCTGCTGTTAAGAATGGCCATGAGGAAGTTGTGCGCGTCTTGCTGCAAGCTGGCGCGGACAAGCACTCGTCGGGTGGCATATCCATCACTCCCATGCATGTGGCTGCTGAGAATGGCCATCATGGAGTTGTACGTGTCTTGCTGCAAGCCGGCGCGGACAAGCACGCGGGCGACGTGATGCTAAGATCTCCCATGCATGTGGCTGCCGAGAATGGCCATCAGGAAGTTGTGCGTGTCTTGCTGCAAGCCAGCGCTGATGTGAGAGTGATTGACTGTGCCGCACAGACCCCTCTGCACGTTGCTGCCATGGAGGGCCATCAGGAAGTTGCGCGTTGCTTGCTGAAAGCTGGCGCTGGCGCTGCTAAGCACAATTTTGACAATGATGGAAGGACGCCTCTAGAATGTGCTGGGCTGACCAGCATGATTTTTTGAATTGGTGGCTACGGGAAGGTTGCTCGCTAGAAGCAGGCTTTCCATGACCACGCCTACGCTTCATCAAGTGCACACACAAGTGAACAACAAGCCTCATGAGGTTCGATTCTCCGACTCGGATTGTCTTTTTCCAGCTTTGCAGTTTTTGTTTTTACTTCATGTTCCCGTTGAAACCAGTAACCAGTTGACGTCTTGGGGGTCTAAGTCCAGGGCGCCACAAGCAAGTCGACGCTGGCGGTTTTTGGGGAGCCCCGTGTGGCGCGTGTGGCGCGCGAGCCAAGGCCATCGGTGAAGAAGAAGATGGATGGCTTCGGAATCCATGCAGCACTCTCAGCCAACAGATGCCTCCATTTGCTTAAGACTATTTTTGGTATTTTCCCTGGTTGGTTTTAAAAGGAACTCATCACTACTGGAAATATGTTTCCTGGGGCCTTAACCAAATGGAAGGATGCATTTCATGGTTAAGACAACCTCAAAAGTGGCCAGTGCATCCCAGCTGATGAAAACGCTCCTGGTTGATGAATGTTTTATGAAATCTCTAGTGGTGCTCGGTTTCAACCTTTCCGTTGGATGACCTAGCAACAGCAAGGCGGCCTTCGTTTCCCGTGCCTGCACGTCTGGGATGTAGAACCATCAACCATGGTATGACATGGGGATTAAAGGTTTCAGCAATTAAATGGCCTACTCCCAACCCTGGGGGGTAAAAGGCTTTTAAAACAAAGGCCGTTACATGAACATCCTTTGTTTAACTAGCCAGCACATTTCTGCATCATCAATGGAACAATCGTGGTCTTCCCGAAACATCCTTTCAGCAGGACCTTTTCAAACCCAGCAGCAAACAACGCCAGCCAGGACGAATGTGAGTGGTTTTTCGCCTGCCAAATTTCACGGCGTTTCACGGTCTTTCACTGCAAAAAAAGGGCGTTCACGCCATGAACAGCTTCAACATGTCTACATGGTTTTCGCGAGGCTTTGGAAAGCGTACGTTTCAGCCACAAGCACTGCAAAACGGTCAACCCAATTAAAAGCGTCCAGCTTGCAAACAAAGGACGTTCCCCACGTTTCACGGCCGCTTCCTAAAGGCCTTTCTTTTTAAGGCCCCCGAACCCCAGGGCCAATACAAGCCCTTTTCAATGGAGAGGGTCCTGGGTGTCTCAGTCAAGGCGACCCTACGACTTGCATGCCCCGCGCGGTTCCAAAAGTCCTTGCTATATTTCTTGTGCTCGGAGTGTAAGTACATGAGAAGAAAATTCCTTTGGATTCTTTGGAACAATTCCCCCTCCATTCTTTGCATGTTTCTTAGATGTTTGGTTTGTTTGGCCTTTTTCATGGCCGTTGGAGCCCCTGGTTTGGGAGGGCACCGTCACGTGCACTTCCGTGTGCGCGCGTGTTGCGATGCCAAGCAGATTGATGCAAGCGACAACTAGATGCATGTTCCCCATACATTTGGGGCACTGTTGTGACTGCTGACTATCACCCGTCCAGCTGGCTAACTTTGAACTTCTGGCAGGTGTCTTCATCGTTCTAGTCAAAGCCCAAGAGTTTAAACTTGTTCTGGCCAGTCAGCATGGTTTTGCCTGGACCCCCGATTAAATATATATATATATATTGGTTGCCTTATTTTGGTTCCTTTAAACAACTAACAGGAGGTTCCCAAAACAGGACACACTCACATGTGCCACATGCAAGTTTGTTTGTCCGGGTGGAGGCTGGAGCCTCCGCTCCTCCCGAATCAAATCGAGGCCACAGATCTGGAGGATTTGTTTTCGCTCATCGACCAGGACCAAGGGGGCGAACTGGGGAGGGGTGGCTATCACCTGTTAAGCCCTTATGCTTAGGCCTCATCCTAGGCTTATACAGAAATAAGGGGCTTTGGACCAGTCAGTGTAACTTCTGAAGGGTTCCCCAGTTGTTCAATTGGATTGGCAAGGTGAACCACAAATAACACATCCCAGATTTATATTATTCATACAAACACTGATTTTATGTCAAAACATGAACACGACTCTCAAAAAACCCATAGGGCTGTTTGTGGGCAGGGAATGATTCCCACTTCCCACCTCCAAACCACCTTTTCAGGGGTTGATTCTAAACGGATGGGAATGAATGAGTGAATTTATTTTAGCAATACTAGGGCACCGTTATCCCCTCCTTTTTGTGAACAATAGTTATTGGGAAAGATGAAGCTGCTTTCCTGGATCACAAATAGTTGCATTTCCACAGAACCCTTTGTTTAGGCAGCCCCCACTCCCCTCCAAGAAAAACAGGCAAGGAACCCAACCGCAAGCTTGATTAGTTCCAGACTTGTCAATCAGAAGCCGACCTCCAAGGCCCTGGATCAACCACCCTTACCAGTTGATGTAGAGGATCCATGTGAACCCTCCCTGTAGATGTCATGGGCTTTGGACACCCTGAGTGGCATTTATAACAGGTGGCCTGCTTCGTTCGCTGCAGGAGGTATGTTAAACGTCAACTGAATCTGCCAGATCTCATGCTGGTTCTCTTGCCAGTCATTCCCAACAAGCGTCCCGCTTCTTTTTCCAAACAACATATATAGGTATACACATAATATGCACATACATACGTACATACATACATACATATACATATACATATACATATACATATACATATACATACACATACACATACACATACACATACACATACACATACACATACACATACACATACACATACATACACACGCATACATACATACATACATACATACATACATACATACATACATACATACATACATACATACATACATACATACATACATACATACATACATACATACATACATACATACATACATACATACATACATACATACATACATACATACATACATACATACATACATACATACATACATACATACATACATACATACATACATACATACATACATACATACATACATACATACATACATACATACATACATACATACATACATACATACATACATACATACATACATACATACATACATACATACATACATACATACATACATACATACATACATACATACATACATACATACATACATACATACATACATACATACATACATACATACATACATACATACATACATACATACATACATACATACATACATACATACATACATACATATCATACATATCATACGAACCGTGGCTGGGTGTTTGGATTCGATTGAGGGCACACTTTGTTGGTTTGATCAAGGAGGGGCCTCAGGAAAAACCCGCCCAAGGGTTTTCCCATTTAGATGAGCTCAGCCACCATGTGCGAGGTGACCTCCAAATGAGCCGTCAGTTAGTGTGCATCGGAGCAAGATTTGGATTTCGTCTGAAAGGATCAATTCGCTGGAAGGTTCCACGTAAAACCGCCACTTTTGTAGGTACAGTGAATACCCTGAAAATTCATCCACGGTTTGTGGATTTTTGTGGTTGTTTTACTGGGCATCAAGTTGAAAATCGAACGGCCAAATTCCAAGCCTTCGAATCCTTGGGGTTTGCTTCTTTGGGGGACACCAGGAAATCGGACATTTGTGGGAACCCAAAGCCACAAGCGAAACGTTTGAGAGGCTTCCGACGCCTTCAATAATATGAAGTGAAGGGACGGGTGCCTGTAGCCAAATCTGTTGAATTCCATACGAAGCACCCTTCAGTGCCCTTCAGACAACCAGTTGAGGATAGGGCTCATTTTGTGCAACGCTTGGCTTTCACACGTATATGTCGATCAACTCCTTGGGAGGATTTGAGCTACTCCCATATCGGTGATACTCTCCCGCTTAAATTAACATGGAACCCACAAGGCCATGACGTTGAGGGACATCTCCTGTTGGGGAAAGGACCCCTGTTTTGGGTTCCTGTCAGCTAGCAGGGAAGTCTTACATTGGAGGGATGGATGTTGTCCTATTGCTAGATGCTAAGTTGCCCCTTTGTGTCCCATTTTTCTCTGAAGGACACTAGGGGATTCAGGAGTTGTGTTCCAGCCCCCCCTTTTGCAGACTGTGATCAACACCCTTTCTTCCCAGCTCGAACTCGATTATTGGCCTGGAGCGCGACATGCTGCTGACGCGCTCGAATCGCGAAGCGCAAGGATGGCAGCGGCCAAGTGTCCGAGGACGAGGTAATCGCCGGCTTCATTATGCTGCCACAAGCCCCAGATAAATCGGTCGAGATTGTTAGATAGGGAATCCACTTGTTTTTTGGGGTGATATCCGATGTTTTTCAGGGTAGTTTGAGGGTCCAGGACCCTCTGTTGGTTTCAAGGGACACCAAAAGAAACGGTTGTCATTTTGGGGAGTCCGATTCCTAGTTTGGGACAAACCCAGGTCTCCAAAATGAAATAATTGGCATATTTAGGCTAGGCTAAATATGGAGCAAATCTGAAAAAGCAAGTGTACCCCAGTGGGCAGATGTTCAGCCCAGTTTGTAGATAACCGTACTCAAAAATTAGAGCCATGGTTGCCTGAGGCTCAAGATGGAGGACATATAACCATGGTTGCTAACGGCTTTAAAACCTGCTTGCGAACACCAAGTCTTGGCAAAGAACAACCCCTTGGCGACCTAATTGGACATGTAGCTCATTACATATGGGCAGATTGCAAGGGGCTCACTTGGGGTTCCATTCCCTTGTGTGGATTCCATCCTTTTTCTTTTTCGCCTGGTTGCCCCAGGAGCTCACTTGGGGGTTCAAGGCAAAACGCATGATGAAGGCCGTACCTGGGTGGGGGGATTCCTTATGTCGAGTGCGGGAAGCATTAGTTTCTCCGAGAGAGAGCCCTTGCTTAGGTGCTTGCTTTGTTTCGCCTGTGAAAAGGGAGTGCTCGCGCGGTGGAGAGGCTCAGAAAAGTCCAGGGCTATTTGCGTGCGTGCTATTTGTTGCAGGGAGCGTTTTGTGTGGTGGTTGAACAAGTCAAAAGGGACTTTAAGGGCACTCTTGGGGTGGTGGTTCCCGAATCTAGATCGTATTTCGGATGATTTAACATCACCTTTTGGTTCTCTTCGAAGGGTGATGTGTAAAGAGGAAGTGTAGGGTACCCTGTCGATGGTTCCCAAATGTCAGACATATTCGACAGTCATGCCCCCTTTGAAACCAGCCGGCAAAAATCAGCAAGTCACCTTAAGCCTTAAGCGAGTTGAAAGAATGGTCCCGTTTGTGGGCCACAAAAGGGCTCAAACGCTTGTTGAATCTCTTGACCCTTAAAACATGCCCAAGAATTGTGGTGTCCGTCAGGTTCTTTCTCATGAAACCAGGGTATATTTTCCGACCTCCATGTGGGATAAGCCGCTTGCTGTGCGTTTGTTTGTTCATGTGGGCAAGCTGCTTTGGAGGTTGGCTGATACACTTTGTTGCTGTTGGACAGAAACAGAACCCCCTACTGACATACGAGCATTCAAACATTGGCCACTCACCCTTCAACCAGGGCCCCGCCAATCAGAACAACAACAGTGTCCCTGTTTTGTTGGTTATTTGGACCTTTGGGATGGCCACAAGTTCCCTGCCTGACTCCGGGGGCACACGGAATATGTGTCCCCTTTCGAAGTGGCTACCATCAAACTGCTGGGAGTGGTTTGGGGGTAGTGGAAACATGGGGAAACCATCTCAGACAGGTCTTGGGAAGGTAAGAAGACTCGGATGACTTAGCAAGTCTCCACCTCTTTGCACCTCAAAAGAAGATTCAAGGCAAGTTCACCCAAAACTGGCCACTGGATAGTTTCCCTCTGAGCAAACTGGCGAGCTTCTTCTTTCGGCTTTCAATCACCCGTCCAAAAGGGCACTAGTCGCTTTGTTTTGAAAGGGCCTCTCTTGCACTAGTCGCTTTCTTCTCAAAGGGACTCTCTTGCACTAGTCGCTTTGTTTTGAAAGGGCCTCTCTTGCACTAGTCGCTTTCTTCTCAAAGGGACTCTCTTGCACTAGTTGGTTTCTTCTCAAAGGCCTTGCTTGAAACTCCGACCTAAGTTTTACAGCCAATTTACTCTAAACTTCTTACAGGTGGTTCCATTGATTACACTGGTTTTGATTGGTTTGGGGATCTGAAGCCCTGGTTGCAACCAAAGCATCGGGCTCCAAACCGCCGGGCTCGGGGGAAGCTGATACGCCCGGAGTGAGGCGTGACCCCAAGACGGCCGGAGAGCGCGGGGTGGCGCTCCTCAGCAAGATCTTCGAAGAGGCGACTCCGCTCCTCTTAGCCGACGTCAGCGAAGAAGTGCAGGTTTATGTTGAACTTGGCTCCCAGCCATCCGGTTCCTGAGCTTTTTAGCCTTGTGTTTAAAGGTAGTTTCCGTATTTAAGCCACTAAAAGTGTTAAACTTTAGCGGGGGATCTGAGGGCAGCCCAGGTTGGGAAAAGGCCTTCTGTGTTGGTGAAAGGCTTTGGATGGCGGAGTTGGTGCTCTTGTTGCCTTGGTGAGGCTTTTATAGTTGTTTTGATCTGGGTTGTAAATGGTTCCCAGCAGGGATTCTGGATTGGGATTGGCTAACCCTTGATGTTGATGCTGTCATGGCCCTCCAAGGGGGGCTTTGGGGGGGGGGGGGCAAACCTATTTACCCCTCAAGAAGGCTTGTTAAGGGCTTCTCCTGGCTTTCCTTATCCAAGGATAGCGTCCACGTTTTGCCCCCGGTGGAGGCACAGACATGACGCTGTGGGGAAAATTCGCGAATGTTTAGCGGTCTCATCTCCCTCTGCCCCAGGCCGACACAGATGGTAGCGGTGGACTGGACAAGAACGAGTACTTGAAGGCCGGAACCTCAGAATCGGAGTGAATCCCAGGATATGTGGCAAAGCACGCGGATTCACCGCGAGAATCCATATCGTTTATGGAAAGAGCGTGTGTGTGTGTGTGCGTAAATCCCGGCGTCACGGGGGTGTCCCATTTCAGAGGAGGTCAACTACAGACAGACAGACAGACAGACAGACAGACAGACAGACAGACAGACAGACAGACAGACAGACAGACAGACAGACAGACAGACAGACAGACAGACAGACAGACAGACAGACAGACAGACAGACAGACAGACAGACAGACAGACAGACAGACAGACAGACAGACAGACAGACAGACACAGGCAGGCAGGCAGGCAGGCAGGCAGGCAGGCAGGCAGACACAGACGCAGACGCAGACGCAGACGCAGACACAGACACAGACACAGACACAGACACATGCAGACACACGCATACGCACACCCACATCCACACACACACACACAAACACCCACCCACACCCACACCCACACCCACACCCACACCCACACCCACACCCACCCGCACACGCACACGCGCACGCGCACGTGCACGCGCACGCGCGCGCGCACCCGCACACCTGCACACCCGCACACCCGCACACCCACACACACACACCCACGCACGCACGCACGCACGCACGCACGCACGCACGCACGCACGCACGCACGCACGCACGCACGCACGCACGCACGCACGCACGCACGCACGCACGCACGCACGCACACACACCCTACCAGTTGATCCACCCGGTTCTACTCACATCCGGGGTTGGGATTCGAGGCAGTCATACTAGATCAGAGCAACACGCTTGGTCAAAACACCAGCTTGATGGGTTGTCATTGGCCCCAACCTGGGCAAGTACGGAGGACGAGTTTACAGCATGGTGGGAGCAGCGCCACTTGCAAGGAGGCATCTTCATGGCGCTGAGGCAAAATCTGGCTAGGCGGCTGCAGGTGAAGATTTGAGCCACTCAATGGATGCGGACTTAGTGTCGGGGGTGCGGCCCTACTTTCAATACAGAAGATGGCGCAGAGTTGCTGGCAGCATGCGCCAGCGACATCCAAGGAGTCGCGAGCCAGCTGGAAAGGCCGGTGCCAGATGTTGAAGCACAAAGTTGACTCGAACGAAGAATTGTGGACGCCTTCTTGTGTGAATTGTGGACGCCTTCTTGCTGCTTGCTGGCGGCTGGCGACGACACGCACAAAGCAGACTGCGAGGGCAACGCACCTACTTTAGCCGCCTCAGCAGAAGCCGCTGCCTTAAAACAGGAGGAGCAATTGCTGGCAGGACTCCTCTGGATGTTGCCACGGGGTTGGGTCGCGCACGCATTGTGCCCTTCCTCAAAGGCGAGTGCTGCATCACCAAGAGACCAGGTGTTCTTTGGCGGTTGGAGGGTGCCAACACCATAGCCATTGCTTCAAATTGGCTCGCCTGTTTACTTGGTCACATCAGCAGGAAGCAGTTGACCAACGTGGCCAAAGGTTTCGGCCCGTCTCGGTTCTCACGGACCACGCAGAGTAAAACGGGTGACAATGAGACTCGACAGGTGTTTGAAACGTAAGAGGCAATGCCTGGGTCCCTGAAGCGGTCTCCCACTACGGATTATGGCATTATGGATTCGGAAATCGGGTCGCCCGATTTTGCACATCCTAGTGAAATTGCAGAACCCGTAAAAAATGAACGCAGTTAACCCGTTAAAAAAAAGAGAGATAATAAATACGTAATACATTTGTAAGAACCCGCAATCTAAAAACAGTGCCCGAAAACCAGGTTTTGGATTTGAGAATGAGGTTATTTGCCAGAACCTCCAGTTTTCCGGGTTGTTTGATGCACAAGGTGTGGTTGATTTTGTGGATTTGCTTGAGTTGGTTGAGTCGCTCGTACTTCGGGGGATTCACCCACCCAATCGCCGAGGAATTGTTGCCGTCCCGTCCCAGAAAGGTTCTCAGAACCTTGATCAGAAGAGCCACAATCAGCACAATGTTAATGTGTTGATTGCCATTGTATAAGCGGTGCGGATATTTGCCCTTTGACCTTTTACGTGGCTTTTATTGGGAAAGGAACAACTCCTTTCCCCTTCTGTGAAGGTTTCTTTCCCATCCCTGTGTTGGTACGGGTTTCCTCAATGAACATTTTACCCACAGGCCTGTTGTAGTCAAAGAAGCTTCCCCTCTCAACCCAGCTTGCCCACGGAGCTCCACCCAGCTAGTTGCCAGGTACCAGAGCTTCACCAAGACTGTTCAACAAAAATACTCCGTGCATCCCTACCCAAATGGCCATGGCTCAAAACCAATGGGATCATTTTTGGGATAGGTGCACCACCCATTTTAGCCTATTTTAGTGGTTGAATTGGGATGTTCACTGGGGGTACGGGGTTGTGACCCATGGCCAAATCGTAGATAACCCTTCATTCGCCATTTTCCTTTTGGTTTTTATTTTCCGGGAGGTTCCATTGGTTACTTACAGACCCATGGACTCACCAGACTTCCTCGGTTTCAAGCCACTGGAGCCAAAGAGGCATGGGCATCCCCAAAGATGGGCGGTGCATCGTACGGGAAAGCCCCCCCAAATCGCAAATGGGCGGTCCGTACCTTTGAAAAGGGGCACCTTCAGAAAGACACCAAACCCATATGACTGCCTGAACATTCACAACATGGACGAAATTCCCATGGAACATACACAAATGGACATAAGTTCCATGGAACACATGGACGAAGTGAAACGCTGCTTTTGGGGCTGCGCCCCTGGATAAACGTCGTGCGACGTCGAGGCCTTCTCTCAAGACCTGGTGACGCAGCAGCTCACCGCGCGGAACCTCAAGGCGTGGAAACGGAGCGTTCTCGGGAGAATTTTGCTGAAAGGGTTTCACCGGGAGAAACCTGCAGCAAGGAAATGTTGTTATTTTTGGGAAGGGGAATTAGTTAAAGGGTCCGGGAACTTGTTGAAAGGCTGTGTATGAGCGTTCCGACAGGACACTCCAGGCAGTCGGGGGCCTTCGAGTAGTTTCTTCATCTTGTGTACCAGTGTGTTTGCTTGTTCTGAAAAGTACCTTCTTTTTTTCTGGGCGGGGGGGGGGGATTCTTTGAACAGCCGTTCGGGCAATTTTGAGGATGTTCCCTTTCAACATCCCGACAGTCAGCTCAAATTTAGTTTGGCCCAAAGCTAAGGAGCCCAGACCGTGGCGCCGGTTCTGCTGTTCTCCCAAACAACAGACGGCTTGATGCGAGATGTTCGGCCCTGAAGCCGCACCTGAAGAGCTTCCAGGATTTTTGGAGTGGAGGTTCCGGGCACGTGGGAGTTTTTTTTTTTTTTTTTTTTTTTTTTTTTTCCGGTTGGGCTCCTTGTTGGGTTGATCTTGGTTGCACGTGTTGGGTTCATAAGTATACTTCCAGATGCTTCTCTTGGGTCAGGTTTGGAGGTGTCCGTTTTTTCGCTGGGACCCGCGGGTCCCCAAACACCCCGAAACGCCATCCCTTCCTCACCCCAAGCCGCGAAGACCCCGGAGCCCAAGTCCGACGCTTGACTCGACAGCCGCGGGAGATCCAAGCAGAGGGGTTTCTGCCTGGACTCTCAAACTGCCCA
>CAUJNA010000365.1:112500-130000 GCA_963377175.1 Effrenium voratum | reverse complement strand
TTCACGAATAGTTTTTATAGCGACGCAACACGACCCCGGTTGGCTGCAGGTCAACCATTAGGGTTGCTCCAAGAGTTTGGAACTAGGACCCATGTTGGACCGCCAAGCGTCCCGTTATTCGGTGAATTGTGTTATGGACTCTCTTTTCTGGGCTCTTAAACATTATTTTGGTTTTGGGGTAGACAAACATGGAGCAGAATTTGGACAAATGTTGATTTTGGCCTACCCCAGTGCCAAGTTGGAGCAACGTCCAGAGCCAACATCCGCACGACCAATCGCCGATGTGTTGCGGGTCCAGCCGACGCGGGTGCTTCGCCAGCTCCCACGGTTTTCGCAAGTTTGGGACGAGCGCTTTGCGGGAGTCAGTGGGCCTTGTGGGACTTTGCTTTGTGAGTTGTGCCCCTTGTCACCTTGGCGTAATTTAAGTCACCTTGGGAAACCAAAGTAAAGTCACAACTTTTGCGGCTTCTTGACAAATACACATGTACATTTGAGTACTATGTCGCAACATTTTGCCCCTCTTGTGTTTGGAGCTGACTCCAAAACGACACGTCGGACATGTCCGAAACCAAGGCTGCGTTTGCCAGCCCACTGTTTCTTTTTCCGCTTTCAGGGAGGTGGGTTTGAGTATCAGCAAGGCTGGCGAGGTCATGACCTAAGAACGGGTGCGTGCAATGACCTCTCGGTTGTATCACATCCTAGGATGAGCTCTCCACTGGGAGTGTTGTTTCCTTTTGGGTGAGTGACCCAAGACCATTCTTGCGTTGGCCCATGATTGATCGATTTCCCGAGTTATATTCCGAAAGCACATGGTTATGAACTTTCATGGGGAAGACGACCCTCCCAAATGATCCATGGACAGAAATCCCCACCTAACAAGTGTCCACCGAACGACTATCCACATGTTCGAATGTGCAAATCTTGAGTTTGACTTCGACTGCCCGTCAATCAGCTATAAGCCTGGCCCCGCAAGCACCTTGTCCCCAGTGTGGCTCGCTTTTCGCTTCAGCAATTGTGGCACCTGCAAGAAGCAGGCGCTGAGCAAACCACTGCGTTGCTCGAGTGAAAGGACTTCGACCAGGGTGCGGTTTCTTGATCATATACTCCAACTGGGTTCTGCAAATCAAGTCTTTATTCCAGATGCTCATGGTTCCCCTGCAGTGGTCCACGTCGGATTGCAGATGGGGAGTAGCGAGCTTTCCCCTTCGAAGGATTTGGTCCAATGTAGACTGCAACCCGGCGGTTGATGTAGGGAAGAGCCAACCTGGGTTTAATCCTGTGACACTATCCAAAGGACGTAGATGACTTTCAAATAAGTGGGCTTCGGCCCCAACCGTTTAATCCTACCGGACTATCCAAAGGACGTAGATCAAATAAGGGGCCGGGCCAGGGCTTCGGGGCTGGGAGGTAGTGTAAGACATTTGCTTGAATCACATATTTAAAGTGGCTGGCCGGGCCACCCTCATGGGGCCTGGAGGTATGAAATATTAGTTCGGATGTTTGCAAGTTTGAGACAGACCACTTCCCCGTGAGCACAGGACGTATTCCCAGATTCAGCCAGATTCAGCCAGACTCCGCTTCTGCCAGGTTCGGCCAGATTCAGCCACGTTCAACCAGATTGAGCCAGATTCACCCAGATTCGGCTAGATCGGCCAGGCCAGCTTCAGCCAGATTCAGCCAGATTCAACCAGATTCCGCCAGATTCAACCAGATTGGCCAGATTGGCCGGGCCAGCTTCAACCAGATTCAGCCAGCCAGATCAGCCAGATTCGGCCAGCTTCAGCCAGATTCAGCCAGCTTGATTCGGCCAGATCACTCAGATTCAGTCACACCACATTCAGCCAGATTCAGCCAAATTCAAGATTCCAGCCGTTTTTTCCGCCAGACCTAAGCCAGCCAGATTCAGCCAGGTCCAGAGGCAGCCTGTTGAAATCGGGTATTTGGATTGGTCGGCCGGGCCGACGGTATCGTCCGGATGCCAGCGTTTCATTGATTGAGCAAGCAGAAGGTGATAGGAACCTAGATTTGATAACCCCTGGATGATTCATAGGGTCCCATGTTGGAAGGTATCCTGGACTTCTTCGTGAAGCACCTCCACCAGGTTGATTCTTCCGGTGATGCCCTCAATGTTGCAAATAGTCTAAGCACAAGCGATTTTGGATTGGAAGGTTTCCCTCATTCGCTGCAGATCATACCGCTGGGGACTGGGTTGAGCGGAGGACACTGACGGATTTGGTCAGCTCCGATGAGCACCTAAAGAGGTGGAGGACCTAAAAGAGGTGGATTGCATTTTGGCACCTGGCTAGCCAGCTTTCGCATGCAGTCTGCCTAATTTGTGGTCGCATGGGGGTTTTGGCTTGGCCAAAGGGCTGGGCCTTGCAACCCTCCCTTGGGAAGACCATATCATAGCCTAGGAGCCTAAGAGCCTTGTAAGGGCGTTTGACCCGCCCAAGGACCTCAAAATACCGTGGATGACAAAATCCTGCAGTTGGGATTGGTGGTTGTATTCATGGAATCTCATCTCAGGACTTGTCCAGCCATTATCTTTTTTTCTCCACTGGTTAGGTAACCCTTAGTTAGTGGTTTGGTGGTTTGGGATTTGAACCTCTGGTTCTTGTGAGAGTAAATGGGAATCCTCTCTTCCACCACCAAACTACCGGGGTGAAGGACTACGGCTCTGAGCTAAGCCGCTGAGCTTTTGGCTGCAGGTTGCGCCCTGAGACGACCAAAGCGACACCCAGCTTGTCCATTTCTCGCGGGGTTTCGAAGCCACCACGCCGTTGTCGTCGTTCAACTCTTGTATTGCTAGCTTTAGCGACCGGGTCCCATCTTTGAGAAGCCTCAAAGTGGAACCGAATTTAAGCCCTCTTTCAAGGAAAGACCCGTTGGAAGGGCAAGGCTGTAGAAGGCATAGGGGTCATTCCCATTCCCTGCGTAGGCTTTCTTACTGTAGATGGTGCGAGCCGTTCTGATCTGCAACGCGGAGTCGAATACCCCCAGTTCAACTGCGCGAGTTTGAGCAGCGACTCACCTAACTCCCATGCAACAGCATTCTAAGAAGGGGATGAGTTTGGACACGGCTGAGAAGGCCAGCCGCCATTGGCATAATGTTTGAGCAACCAAGTTATAACTTGTGTTACCACTGTCTTATTTGAATGTCCCTGAGGCGCCTGGGATTGAGAACGTAGCCCTGTAGCTACCGGAAGAGTAACATGATAGCCTTTACCAGGTCTTCACAGCTTCACAGCTCTTGCTTCGCGTTGCGCAATGCTTCGGCTGCTGCTGCTCCTCGTGGGATCCGGATTTGCCTTTGCGGCGCCGAAATGGTGGGAGGCTGGAAGATGGCAAAAAGCAGAATTGTTTCAGGATGTGTCAAGGTGAAAGCCTTCAGACAATCTGAAAGCCTACCTGACCCCTCAAACTGCACAAAACGACTGGAAATCACTCAAAATGTTGGGCAAGAGTTTAACCTAGTCCATGCGTTGTGCCCAGGACCTGTTGGTCTTCAGGGTTTAAGCTTCAGGTTTAGGGTTTTAGGTTCAAGGGTGTAGATTTAGAGTTGTTATGGCTTTGGTGTTGCCCAAATCACACCAACTCATTGGCCCTCGTCAGTAATTAGGGTTTAGGGCTTCAGGGTTTCAGGGCTTTAGGGTGTTTGGGGTTTAGGGTTTCAGGGTTAGGGGTTTTTGGGCTTAGGTTTAGGTTTGGGTTTTTCGGGGTTTAGGTTTACGGGTTTAGGGTTTACTTTCCGTAACCGAGTTTGCAAGTTGGGCTGCCGGGACCCTAGTCGGAGCTTAGCCGTCCATTACAGTCCCAAAACACTGGCCCTGCGCAGTAATTTGCATTTAAGGCCAACCCGTCCCGAGCGTTGGGACAGATCACGCAGATTCGCCCAATAGTTTGAGGGTTCTTGTGCTAGCCGGTGTCTTTGTCCATTCTATGCAACTTTCGAATGTGATTTGACTGTGGGACACCCTCCCAAATGGTTGGTGGACACAAAGCCCCATGATGTCCACAAAGGCTCCATTTCCGCTGGGAAGTTATTCCTTAAGGGAACCAGTCGCTCCCACTGGGACACGAGAGTGTTCTAAAAAGAAGGACCTTCCAACCCACAAGACCCTCAAATTCCATATCCAGATGGCTGGGGAACCCCTCAAACATATTCGGTTGACATAAATCCCCCAATGATGTTCACAGAATCTCCATGTAAAGTTCATCAGATGACAGTCAGGTTTCCTCAGAGGAGAACGCCAAGTCTCTGGCCCTCTACTTCGACAGAGAGGCAGGGTATCTGACGCGCTTACGCTGCAGCCACTGCACGGATGTCACCCCAGGGCCAAGTTGGGTCTTTTGTTGTGGCAACCGCGTCAAGGGTTCAATATCAATCCGCAAGATCCTTATGGTAGTGGTTGCCCTTGAGCAGTGAATGGGGCGTTTGCACCAGGTGTCTCTGCAAACCCCCGCCCCCTCCCCCCAGCCTAGGAGGAAACCAGGGACGTGGGCAGCTTCTCGGGAGGCAAAGGGCCCAATAAGAATCCAGCCACATGCAAGCTTGTCCATTTTGGTCCCGCAAACGGCAACTGCCGTGCAATTTTGACATGACATCCCAAACATGGGTTCACTACAAGGGTTCTCTACAAATGACAGCCAACCTTTGCAGAGCTCGAAACAGGCGCCGGATTGGGAACACATCCCCTCAACCTGGGTCCATTAAAGTGACATCCTCGACATTATGTGCAGATTTAAGGGAAACCACCTCTTCAACATGATCACTTTAAGGGATCCGCTAAACCAAAGATTTGACAACACGCCTCGGTGATAACGAGCTTACACGCCCGAAGTGGTTGTTGATCTCTGATTTCATGATTTGTACATTCAACCAATGGTCCACATATGCCCACACATGCCCACACGCTTGTTGCACACTTGCAGGATTTTCTGCTGGTGTCATCAGGGTTCCTCTAAACCTCAAATGACCAACCCGCAATCGAGGAAACTGTGAATTGCGCCCGGTTGCTTTGCTTCTCCAGGGCCGAATTCGCAATTACTGTGAAGTCGGACTGTCTCGCCTCTTTGTCACAGGCGAGACGTTACTTCGTGTACACAGAAGGCGAGCTGTTGCAAGAGAGCTTACAAAGGTCTAAGAGATGCCATGCGAGTCAAATGTATTTGCCGACATGTTCTGTAGTAAAACGGGTGTTGCCTTATGGACCCGAGACCAGATAAATCCAATAGGGGCCAAAGAATATTGGCTGTGGCACGTGCCTGTTTGGGGCACTAGCTTTGGTGATAAGGACAAACCAAGAGGAAATATACATTTTGTTGTGCGTCATAATTATGAACTCAATCTCGCGTGGCTTTTTGTTCGGCCTGGTTGCTTTGGAGACTTGATGAATGAGTTACTTCGCGTTCCGGCTCTGGCAGCCTATCGCTTTGGATTCTTGAAGAGTTTGTCCTTGATATGTATAGCGGATTTGGAATTCAGCTTTTGTGAGGACTCGGGCTCAGCCAAGTTAATGTGGTAAGTTGTTGTTAACCCAGGTTGTAACCTCCAAGCCACTAAGTCAGGTGGCTAACCACCTGCTACCCTTGCCGGAACATCCAAGTAGCGACCCATGCCTGAACCCTCCATTGATCGTGTTTTGAGGTTTGAGCAGTTTGTTGGCTTGCTTTGAATTTCGGGTGGACCATTTGCAAACGAGCGGAAGCATTGATTTGATCTGTGATTTCATCCTTTGCTGACATTCCTAACAGGTTCCAAGGATCCCACTTGGCCCTATCAGCAGCCCGAGGACGAGGGTTGCAGATCGGAACCTGGAAAGAAGCCCTTTAATCTGTTTCTGGAAAGAGCACACATAGGTACCATAAGGCTCTTGCAAGCTTGAAGGGAGTTACCTGCGAAGTACATGCAAATTCTGCTGAGTTTACCCACCTCAAGTACCAGCTCTTTGGGTGTATCCTGAACCGCCAAGTTTTGAATTGCAAATACATCTCCTTCCGTCAGGGTTTGACATCATAAACTACAAGTGAGCACTTGAAGTGGGTACTGGGTAGCCTCTGAAAATCGCAGTCTCTCGTTGACATGTGGTGTGTGCTTGGAAGGGGCACCTTTTGTTGGTGTATGTTTTTGTTCAGATAGCCAGGACAACCGTCCCGCCGTGGTGACGAGCACCCAGCCTGAGGTACGATCGCCTCCAGCGAGAAGGCCTTTAGCATGTCAGGAGCCTCAGTTCACATGGCTCACCCGTGTGTGTGTGTGGGCGCATGGGGTCAACACCTAGTGCCTGTTGTACGCCCTGGCCCCTTGGGGTTTGGGAATATGTTTGAGTTGGTCAACACACACGTCACACACACACACACCTCTATACCTCTTGATATGGCTTGAGATAGGATGGAAATCAACCCTGGCAAGGATTGCAGAAACTATTGGGGTTCCTATAAAGGGAGCCTGAACCATGACTATGATCAAATGGTGTTGAACATGGCATAGTTTCTGGCTCCAGCCAAGCCAAGTCGAGGGAAGGATGGTTGCCAAAAAGGGTCCGTCTAACAGTGTGTGCGGGGTTGCCAAACAGTTGGAGCTTTCAATCATCCAGCAAAAAGGGGCCTATGTGATTGGCAAACGCATTGAGCACATGGGTGGTGCCAACACAATTTGGTTGACATACATTTTTTTCTCCAATGGAAGTGGGGTCTCAAAGCGTCCTGTCAGCTTCTATTTGACTCTTGGCTCAGGGCGAGATACCTCGCTCAGGATTAGTTCAGTTGCAAGGGAAGCTGGAAGGGCAGTCGATCATACACCTGTGTGTAGTTGACTTGTGTGTGTCTTTATGGGAGAACTCTTGTTTGGTCGGTTTCAAGGGGACACCAAAAGGAAAGCCACATTTGGGTTAAAGCCCACACAAAGGCCAGTTGGGGTCTCAGGCCTCAGCGAATTTCAGGGCTTGTTCAAGCGGGTTTTTTTCACTGGCCTCGTCCTTGATATGTTCTTGCAGTAGATGAATGTTGTTTCAGAAAAAAGTGCGGTCTCCTCAGCTTGTGTTTTTAAGCTTGACTAAGCATATGACATCGTATCATGTTGTGTTTGGTCCTTGAGTTGGATCAAATGCCGCTCCTGTCGCTCGGAAAAGAACCGAAACACGGGGGCGGATCAGCTTTAGCTGGACTCTTCGCAGCGGTTCCAGCCAATTCGAGCATTGCGGTTATTTTTATCTCAAGATCTGGAGGCATGATGCTGTGTTTTTTGTTGAGAGTGCCTTTTCAGCTTGGTTCAAAAGAAAAACCGCAAAAAGGACAGACGCATACCCATGAGTCATTGAACTGTGCACCTCAAAAGATAGGGCCATACTCATCCGGGGTGGTTCCCGTTTGAGTGGGATCAAATTATTCTACGGAGGTTCCTATGTACTTGAATGGTCCTCCGGATGATTCCGAAGATAACACCAATGCTAGCTTATCGAGAAATAGCATTTGGTGCAGTTCCGACAAAGACCACACTACGACGTTTCGCGCCAAGGTACTTCAATGTGGCGCGAGGGCCGACAGTGAAGAACATTTGTGAAGTTGGCCAGGATCTCATACGAGCGACATCTCAAATGTGCCTCCAGGAGCCTGCCAAAGGGGATCCTGCGTCCAAAACGAGACTCTGAAAGTGTTTTTGTTTGCCGGGTTCCATGGCAGTCTTCAGCATGCTTCAGTAGCTGATGTGGTTTGCTCCAGGCTCAGGCGGAAAAGCTTCCGGGATGTGAACTGTTTGGTGCAAGAGGGATGAATTCTGGCCTGCTTCCTTCTTCCAACAGCTCGCAGTTTCGCGGCACTGTTGACACTTGAATAATTTGGTCTCATCGAATTAGTCCCCGAAAAGGGTACCCATTTGATTAGTGGCCTCCATTTGCACTTTTTTCTTCGAGTTGTCCACTCAGAACGAAATCACCACACCCGCTTCCCTTTGGTGGGTAGAAGGAAGCCTCCGACCGCGATACCGTTGCCCTTGACAGCTTGACCCGAGGCTTCAACGCGGGGCACTCCACCGCCATCTACCTGAACGCGAATCCAGATGCCCGCACCTTACGCGCACCGGCGGCGTTGGGCGATTTTGCGGCTCGGCGCCCTTCTTGGGGCGGTTGCACAAGGATTCCAAAGCGGAAACCATCATTTTGGGATCCCCAAATTTATGGCACACATCCATGGTATGTTTAGCAACCCAGGTCTCTTTAAAGAAAACACAACAGGACATTGTGGTTCAAATACGCTTAAACAAGGGGTTTGCCCATGGTTTGCAATTGTTGGGGGTCAACCTTGCCCTTTGGGCAGTTAGATGGCAGGAAAGGAGCAGCTACGGAGCAGTTGGCCGGCTTGCATGTGATTATGCTACGCTGAAAAGGGTGACACATGGATGCAGGGGACCAATGGGTGCAAGACACAGGTGGGTTTGAATTTTCCAGCTCCGGATTCATCAGTGGTTGTTTGAATACTGGCCGGTTTCCTTCCTTCTTGCTCGCCTTTGCCTGAGGCCCAAGTCTACTCCTTCGACATTGGGCAGTTCCCCTACACGGTGGGCAACTCCGAGTTGATGAAGGCGCCATACGCTGGGCCCGACTGGGCGCTCGCAAGGCCGTGACCAGGCGCCAAAAGGCATTGGCCCCGAAAAGCCTTTACCCAGTTGCCCAGTTGCCCAGTTGATTTCGCATTTTTTCCTTTTTTGGGGGGAAGGGTTTCCCTTTAATCTCAACACGCCAAAACGGATGCCCTTTTTTCCCATGGCCCATTGGGCATTTGAGTCTATGAAAAATGCCGCTTGAATCAAACTCATGCAAAACCAGCCATTTGAGTATGTGTTGAAATTTGGGAACCCCCCAACTAGGTTTCATTTAAGTTTCCCATTTTGAACCAACCAGAAAGGGTACCCTCAAAAACACACCCATTTGGACGTGTTGGATCCCTGTGCTGACACATTCTAATCAGACTTATGCCCTTATGGGGCGGGAACCTGCTTGAGCTTTGGGGGTCAACATGGGTCACACCACCAATCACCAAGAGTCAAGGAGGGAAGCTGGGGGCAAGGTGCCAAACTGGGGATGATGTTTGTTTTTGGATTTGTGCATGCCTTCTAAGACCTCACCTTAGTCCTCCAATCCCAGAATAAAGGATAAGAAAACTCGCGCCAGTCACTCTTTCCGGACCGGTTCGAGTACATCTCGGGGCCTTCTGCGGAGACGGTGAAGGCATTTGCGGAGGAGAGGCGCGCCCGCGTGGAGTTTGAGTTTGGGCGTTGCTCAAAATGAGGGTGAAATGTTTTGACTACCCACGGCAGACTTTGACCCAGAGGGTTCCCTTTTCAGCAAATCAACCACCTCTGGGTTTAAGTCTACTTTGGTGGTGAGACAAGGAAAGCCCTGCTCACAATAGGGGGCCACTAAACACGGGTGGTTACCCGGGTGGTTCCTTTTGAAACCATGTAAGAGGGGTCCAGTTCGAGAATCCCACCCAATCAAGGCTTGTGTTGTTGAAACAACCCAAGCTCCCCTTCCTATCAATTCACTAGCCATGTCACGCCACATTGAAGGGATGCTCAAGGAACATGTGCTGAGATAGCAAGCATCCCCATGCAAGAAATCCTTAGCGCCAATGGACCCAATGAGCTCAGATCTCGTGTTGGGTTGGCATAAGATGGGCCAGCCAGATCCGCTCATGTCGCCCCCCACATCATACCCTCAGGGGGGCCCCCAAAGGCTGTTCAAAAAAACGAAGAATGTGCACGAATACCTAGGAAACCACAAGGCTTCGGAGACTAACAACCTTAGACGCAACCAGGAGCAAGGTCAGCCTCGAGCAGATGTCTGGCCATTCCCCTTGCGCAAGCTTTGGGCCAGCGGGTGACTGAATAAAACCCCAAGCAAAGCTGCGTTTGGTTTCTCTTTTCCAATTGCCGCTGCTCGCTGATCAAGTTTTCAAGCTGGCAACAGTCGACAGCCTGCGTTTCCGTTCTTGCAGTGCATAGCAGCCCTTCGCTTTGTTTTTGCATGCATGTTGTCTATTCCTTTGCGCAGCTTCAGTTAACAGCAATTCCCAGGCATTTGTGCACTAATGAGGCAAAGTCTGCAATAAACATGAGGTTGGGTCAACGTATATATCCACTAGTCTGGTCCATTTGGGGTGGGACATGGGGGATTCACCAAAGTTCGACCACACCATTCAGTTCACTCACTGCTTTTCCCGGAAAATATAAAAAGGATAGGGGGACTTACGATCTTGCTCTCACCACAATTCAGGCGCCTTCCAAACTTGCTCCAACTCAGGGGACTGCCGCCTGCAAAGTGTTCCGATCCGATCGCTAGGCCAGATGTGAAGTGCGACGTGATCAGCGCCGGGAGCTGAGCTTTTCGTGATCCAAAGCGGCCCAAGACCGTGGCCCCCATTCGTGGGTGAAGCGCCAAAGAGCCCCCCCAGTCACTCCACTCCCCAAGTCCATTCTCCAAAAAATGGTACTTGTCCAAATCAGGATAGTAAAGCCTGTATAGTTCTTCATAACTCAGAACCATCTTCGTACCAAAAGCTCATGGCTCTAAAGGTCTTCACGGCCCATCTTTGGTGAGCCCACACAGGGTTCCCTGTAGGTCCATCTGAAGTGCAGCCTAAGGCTTGCGCTTTAGCCCGTCTTCCTTGTTCTTTGCATGTTCCGATTCTTTTCAAATGAGACTCCAGATGAGAGCCCAATATTAATAAACTTGGACTGTAGCTTCTGAACAGGGGCCGCCTTCCACTACTTTTTGGGGGTAGCGCCTCCTTTTGATTGCTCCTCCAGGCTGATTCATGCGCGGTTGACATGAATTGTTTTTTCTCCCAGTGCTTCGCGTAGGGAACCTAGCAAACCACTGTTGCAAACAACGTGGATACCTACTATTCAGGCAAACCACCTGGGATGCGCTGGGTATTGTTTCATCTGGATTCACTGGGTCTGGCAAGCGCGCCCTGGTCTGGCCCAGCCCCGTCTCCCCGGTTGTTTGTTTTTAGTTTTGCCACGTGTCAACCGCTCGTCTCCCATGGGTATGTGTCAAAATGGGGGGGGGGGAAATTGGTGATCCTGTTGATTTCGGAGGGGGGGGGGAAATTGGTAATTTCCCTGGCCAGCCTGACAGTTTAAGGCCACCCTCAAGACCCACCAGAACCAAACGCGAGTCTTGGGTGGTTTCTTGTTACCTGAGCGCACCCTAGGTGGACGGGGACCACAGCACCGAGGGCACGCTGGCGGACTTGAGGAACTTCCAGAAGTTGGCCTCTTGTAGGACCCGGACTTGTGGCCAACATCAAACCCAGATCTGGGGTCTCCAAATTTTAGGGTAGACTAAACATGCTTGCCAGAGTCGAAACATATGTGGTTGTCTGTGTACCGCTTTTGTGTGGACTCAGAGATTTCCAGGCGAATCCTCGGGTTTTTCGATTTTACAGAGGTGAGCAAATTACGGCGTGACATGGCGTGACGTTTTGACGTCATGTCACCCAAAGTGAAGCTTCCTGTCTTGGAGGTCCCTCAATTTTGGATCGGGGAAGTATTAGAATCTGCACAGAAAGATCGAAGCATGGAACCCCTGCTTAGAGGCTACATTTCTGGGGTTTCCTCCAGAACCATTTTATAGTTATAGACCAAATATGGGACATAGTCGAAAAGAAAATACATGCCACTGTGGAAAATGGCGTTTTTAGTTGCCGCTTGATTTCCAGGGTCGGATACAAATGTGGTTCTCTCTCAAAATGATTCGTGCCCTTTTTGGATGGCAGAGGGAAACCAACCCGCAGCCGCAAAAACCTGGTTGTTGAAATAATTTTCCTTCGGACGCCCTCGAACCCACTCAATCTGATCTAAAGCCAACTGATGCGAATCCGATGACAAACCAACCAACTACACATGCAGCAGAGAAAACCGGGTGGGGTGGGGTTCCATGTGTAGAATTAGGTCCTTTACCTGTCAGTAGATTGCAGACCCCAGCTCGGTCCGGGGCCAACCAAACATGGGTTCGAAACCGCACGGGTTCCAATCGTTAATCAACCGGTTCGGTAGGAAGGTGCTGACAATCATAACTCGGCTACATTTTCAGGGTTACGGTTGCTCCCTTGGCCTTCCTAAACGATCAGGTAGATGAGGTTTCTCTCTTCGAGAAATCGGGACAGAACCCAAATTGCTAAATGCTGGCCTCATTGCTTGACAGAAACAATCAACACGCTGTCCCTGAAAATAGTTGCTCTTAAGAATGTGGCAATCTGTGGCACAGGTTCCCCGACCCCTCGAAATTTCCCCCCCAGTTTGAGACCCCCGCACATGTTTTTTTTGCTGCTCAGTGGGGTGTGTACACGAATGTCTGTGTCTGTGTGTGTGTCTGTCTGTCTGTCTGTCTGTCTGTCTGTCTGTCTGTCTGTCTGTCTGTCTGTCTGTCTGTCTGTCTGTCTGTCTGTCTGTCTGTCTGTCTGTCTGTCTGTCTGTCTGTCTGTCTGTCTGTCTGTCTGTCTGTCTGTTTCCAGAGCCTGCCGCCCATCTTCAAATTGGTAGCTCACCACTTGTTTGGCCATTCTCTGAGCAAGATGTGCTGCCAAGATGGACCAATGGTTTTGAGCCCACCCCGAAACCCCCAAACCCCAAAGCCAACATAGCTACCACTTTGAAGCCATGGTTCCATTTGCAAGCTTCCTTCCGGATGGAACCGCCAAAAACATCTTACATCTTTAACCGGGCGTAAAACTCCATCTCCCTAGCCCAAAAACTCTCCCCCACCCTACCCCAACAACCACGAGCCCCCAAACACCAACCAACTATCGCCAGGAACTGGGTGCTGATGGATGACGCCGGCTGGAATTCCACGAACTCGGCCTGGCAAATGGCCAAGGATGCCGGGATCCTGACCCAGGCCCATTGCCAATGGGTAGGAGCTCGGGAAATTCGGGTCGGCCACGGAAGGTATGGGTAACCCACCTAGTGAACCCTGTTAGTGGGCTATAACCCGGGAGGCTACCGTACTAACTTGGTCAAACATCCAAGTATAGCTTCACCGTTTTAGGCAGGATGCGATGCAGCTTGTTCGTTGTTTTCGTTCTGGACAGGTTAGTTTTCTGAGTTTTCTGAGTTTTGTAGTGTTTGGTCCTGTTTGATGAATAAGCCCAAGTGTTAGGTTAGCCCCAATAGCACCCCCGCAACCGTTGCGGAACTCTTGTCCGCACCCGCTCCGAACCACCCCAACGGAGGGCTGTCAGCAGTTCGGGAAATAAAAACTGGCAAAGAACAAAGTTACTCGCATACCAAGGGTTTCAGCCGGAGATTCACACGAGGTTTGTTGCTCCCTCCAGTAAAGGTCCCAACCCCTGATCCAATCGAATCCAAAACTCATAGCTACCATCATCTACTGTATATAGGACAACTGCCCAGAAAATAGAGGAGTTTACCTAAGTCCGATGTCAGCCGTCACCTGCTGAGCATTGACGGCTTGGATGTGGTCAGGTGGAGTGCTTCGCGGACATGAACCCCAGGCGGTTGGCGCGAGGGGTGTGTGGGCGCCCTTAAATCTCCCTTGTGTGGTGGGAGCATCATGGAGCATCCTGGACGTTCAAGCTACTCTTGAGCATCAACACTTACCCATTTTAGCCCATAAATCATTAGGGCAGTATCCGAGGCGTCCTTTGGGGTGATGCTCAGAAGCGTCGTAAGAGCCAGGCCCTTTTGCTGATTCCTCGCATTTTATGCGCGATTCCAACAACCACAGGCTCCCTCGAATTGTAGACTTCCTGTCAGAGGCTAAGAGGTTAAAGGCCCCTCCCCATCGAGGAACGGTTCGGAAGGAAGCTTAGTGCTTCTGATTGAGTTTGTGTTGACCTTTTTTTTGACCGCTAGGGGTGATAAGTATGCTCTCTCCATAAAACTTGTCACAAAAGGATGTATTTTGCATTTTCAACACATACCCCAAGAAAAACATCTTATCTTGGGAGGTACGCTGCAAAAAGGGTCTGCCTGTAGGCCTGACTACCAGTTCATGGAGTACCCGGAGAACCGATCCTGGTGCCGTGCCCTGAGAATTGTTCACTGCGTCATCGCAGTTTCAGCGACGACCCTGTTGGCAGAAAGAGGTTTCCGCCGTTCCGATTCTGAAAACCCATGGTTTCGGGTCCCCCTTTTACCAGGTATTGACACTGACTCACATCTTTTTGGTGGTTTCTGGTGGCCGCCGAGACCAACCCAAGTTTCCCATGTTTTTGTGGGGGAATCATGTTGCTCGATAGCTTATTTTTGCCTGCACGGGAAGCTTTCGTTTGGCTTAGGCTTGGGGTTCTTCAACGTGCAGGACGACACGTGCCCCGCCTGGTTTCAGGAGAGCCCCAACACCGCCTGGCGCCCAGACCAGGGAAATTTCTCGATTTGTGGATTTCTAAAACGGACTTGTAAATCTGTCGGTTCTCGTCTGTACGTACAGTTCTTCCTCTTAGTTTTTCCTCATATTGAAGGGATCAAAGCGCCGGCAGATACTCAGTTTCCTCTCATCTGACATCCAACAGCGCCCCCGACTGGCCTACTTCCCATTTGGCTCGACCATGGGAAGGGCAAACAAATGAACTCCTGTGGCACACTCAGCAAACCTTGAGCCCGTGGAGCCGTCCCGGAAAACGGGACCCGGGTTGTGTTGGATATACTGAGACCGGATGGCCGCTTTGTCTCAAAAAGGCGCGGTGGTTTTAGAATCTGCAGATCCCAGTTGCCCATATAAATTGTAGGTAACCAGCAATTGTCCTCTTGGTTGTTACAGGGTGGTTTCATTGGTTGCCTGCCATACAAGGAAATGGAATCACTCGACTCGGAGACCCACTCTTTGAATGTTGGACCACTCAGTGGCCCAAAAGCGGGCAACTCGACCCTTTGGGCCCCTGTAAGGGTCTGTGTCACGGCCCCGAATGCTGGGTCAGTCATCAAAAGCTGAGGTAATTGAAAGGATAGTTGTTGAGTCTTCACATGGATATGAGGTAGACTCCTTTAAAACCCACGTTTGATGCTGAGGAAGCCAACATGGTTTCCTTGTTTTTTGTTATTTTTCCCCTTTTTTCTTCTTCGTTTTTTTTCCCGAGGGTCCCCCTTTTTGGTGGTTTTAAAAGGCATCACAAAGGAAAGCCGCCATTTTGGTAGGTCCTAGAAAAAGGAAACACCTGCTGAACACGCGGAGGAGCGGACCTTTGTGCGGCCGATTGAGATCTGAGCAGCGGCAAACTCCGGCAAAGTCCCCCACGGCATTGAACGGACAATGAACGGCCGCGTTGCTTTGTCGGTTTTGAGTCGGTCAGAAGGTTATGGGTAGCCTTTGGGTAGTCTGCACATCGAAGAGCAATTTCCATGTTGGACCCCCGACACGTTAGAAGCGTGGAATCGTTTCAGGGAAAACAGTTCACTTTCCTAGGAGATTCGGGGCTTTGCGACCGATTTGTCGATTTCGCAGATTTCACCGATTTCGCCCATGATGGGGCCTTTTCGTGGGGTGATTGATTACTTATTTCAGAACTTTGGTTTCTTATTTCAGGACGAATTACAAGTTGCCTTTTTGAAGACAAACCCATGCAGATTTTGCTACGCGCTTTCCCTTCGACCCACGCTGAGTTTGCCCAAACGATCCTGTTTAATTCGACAATTAGTCATTGGTGTTGTTTGGGCAAACTGTATCGACCTGTTTGTGTCTCAGCGACTAAACCTTGATGCCGAACATGCTTTGAACCCTCAAACCCTTGAAACAAATCGATGCCCCAGACCTGTATACAGGGTGATGTAACGTTGCATACGTTGCCGGTAGTGCGGTCCAGGTATCTTCGGGTGTCTGTGTTCCTGTGGTTGTATCGGGAGACATGGAAAGCACACGTTCCCCCCTGCAACAGGCTGCTCGGAGCAGCATAGCAAGGCAAATCACAGCGAGCCTCGAAGTAGGGACACCCTCAAAATGGTTAGTTTAGTTTCCTTCCACGCTCCCAACGCTTCCTCGCACCCACGCAGCACACACACACACACCCACCAGCCCACACGCACTTAGACTCCCGAGGGAGGAATACTGACTTCGAGTAAACGTGTCGAGTGGCGAGCATGCCGATGCAACCTTGATTGTAGTCGAGTCAAAATGGCAACCTCTACAAACTTCAAAAGGGAACAGAGAAGCAACAGCAGTTCAAGGGCGGGGCCGCAAGGACCTTGTGCACACTGCAAGGTTCGCACGGTGCGGCTCAGTCTGTTTCCTCGGTCATCTGCAGCCACCTGCGGGCTCGGCACACACACACACACGCTCCCGCAGCAGCAGCGAAGCAAGTGGAAAGAAACAAAGCAACAGGAAGCAAGAATGGCCCCAAGTTGGGCAAAACCCCAGCCAAGAAACAAGAAAAACTTGGAACCCAGGTTTAGGGTCTCTGTGGGCAACAACCTTGCTACCCTCGTAGACGAAGAAGACCGCGAAGGCGACCAGCCAAAAGACGAAGAAGCCTTCCCGCAGAGGGTCCAAGGGAAGGAGCAGGAACGAGCAGAGGAAGAAGTCCAGGAAGAAGACAAAGACGAGAAGGAAGCAGACCACAAAGAGGAAGTAGCCATCCCGAAAAGGGGCACAAGCCAACGGAGGAGGAAGATGAGGTGAAGCCGAATTGAGTGAGAGGTGAACAATGGGCGCCAGGGAAGAAGAGGGCAAAGGCACAATAACAGGCACACATGCACGCGCGCACGCACGCTCGCGCAAGCCCACCCACATGCACGCACGCTTGCGCGCACGCACGAACCCATGCACCCACGCACCCACACACACGCACACACGTGTTGCCCAGATGCTCTGCCGGTTCCGCGACAAGTCAGCGGTGGGGGCATAGTAAAAGGCGAGTCAAGCCTAGACCTGCCTTCAGACAGCCGTTTTGTGGGATTTTCAGGTCCTTTTCCAATTAAAAATGGGCCATTTAGCAAGCACAGTGGCGTCATCGAACTGTTCAAAGATTTGCAAAATTACTGCGTCACCAGCAGCCACATGCTCCTGAGATAGTCCGAACTTACAAAACCCGGGGGGCCACGTAGGAAACACAGGGGCGTCGACAAACTGTTCAAAAGGCTCTCACTTCTCAGGGCTCATCCGGAGCAGCTGGCCGAGTTGGGTGGAGTTGTGGCCTTGGTTGGTCCGAATGAGTCGTTGAAACCGCGCCCCGAACAATGATCTTATACCAGAACCCTCAAAAACTCGGCGCAAGCTTCCGGATGGCCCTGAGAAGCGGGAACCAAAAACAAGCTCCCGTGAATTACAGTCAAAGAGTCCTTGAAAGAGAGACAAAACATGTCTGACTGGCTATATGGGTTTCTGCCTCAGTTGGCCCACTGCAAACGATCTATAATGGTCACGCGCCCGCTCGTGCTTTGCACTTTGACGAGGAGGTGCTAACTGTGAAGACTGCAGCCGCTTACCCTGTCGAGTTTTCCAAAGACAGCCGGCAGAACAAAGAAGAAGACTTGCTTTTAGGAGTG
>CAUJNA010000365.1:0-107500 GCA_963377175.1 Effrenium voratum | reverse complement strand
GGATTGTTCCACCAGTTTGCTTAGATGTTCCCACCTGCTTGCCGCCAATTTGTTTGTATGCTTCGCATGGTTTGACCTGCTTGCTTTGATTTTGTTACCTGTTTACCAGCAATTTGTTTTGGATGGTTTCACTTTGTGCTTGGAGTCTACCACCAGTTTGCCGCCTATTTGTTTGGATGACTCCACGTGTTGCTTGGGATGTCTCCACGTGTTTGCCACCAATTACTGTACTGGTTCCAGCAGTTTGTTTAGACGTTCCCTCCTGTTTACCGCCTATTGGTTTGGATGGTTTGACCTATTTCTTGGGCTCAGCGGACGGGACGAGGCCTTGACTCTGGGCATGGCCGGGGTCATGACGCAGATGGCGAAACTCATCGCCAGCTTGCAGGACGACCTCGCGCGCTTGCAGGAGCGGGACTCATGGCTGGGATTTGGGCAATGGTTACGCAGGCTATAACGAGCTTTACTTGGGGTTCAGGTTTGTAAAGAGCCCTTACTAAGCTTTTAGAATCTTCAGGTAGCAGAACCAGGTCAAGAAGCATCTTTTGGGCGCTGCGCATTTTGGTCAATGCCGGTCAATTCCATTCTTTGAAGGGAATTTGCAGGAAGCAGGCGTCCAAGCCGGGTCCCCTAGAAGGAGCTTCCTCTACAAAGGCTTTTCCAGGGCCAGCGCCCGAGCTCAGGCTGTGGTTGTCTCACCCGTCGACATGTATAGCTTTGCAGATATGGAACTGTTTGTGACTGCAGTATCACGGGGCAGCAACCGCAAAGAGAAAGCGAGTTGCATGCGACGAGAAGCACATGACATGATCCTGAATTGCAGCATCTGCTTTGCGCGAATTGTGGCAAGCCCGCATGTTGTTAAAACAAACTCAGCCGTGACGAGGGTCCTTGAGAGACTACTGTATAAAATCAGGCTGGTACAGTGTCACAGTTAGAGAAGGTTTCCATGTTGCTGGGCGTGTCAAGTCTTGTTTGCTTTCGTGTTTAAGCGCCGTGAGCGCGGTGGAAGACATCGAGTGCGTGGATGGCTCAAACCTGAAGCTCTCCAAAATGGTGGGTATATTTTACCACCTTATTAGTTTGCTGGTGTCCACGTTCAGAGGTGATTCGTACTTTTGGCGGTTGTCATTAAAGCCGACCTATTTTTTGGTCGGCTTGCTGATTGGAGGGTAAAACGAGCTCATGGTCTCCTACTTTGGGATTTCTTTTGTGCTTCGGGTTTTGTCCCAAAATTGGAGCCCCCTGGTGGTTTACTTTCCTATGCCCAAATAAGGGATTTAAAGTAGCATTTGCAGACATCTACAGCTTTGCTTGCGCAAGCGCCGAGTTCGCCGAGTTCACTCCAGGAAGTTCGGTCAGGGCACCTCGAGATGGAAAGACCCGCAGGCGTGCCGATCGGCTGTCCTGCATACCTTTAGTTCAGGCTTGGCTCATTGGTTTGGAGAGGTGTTTCTTTTTTTGGAGAGGGGGTTGACCCACCTTCAAACCACCAAGTGGAAGGAAGCTGATTATTTGGCCCGGTGAAACGCCCTTTCAACACCCAGAGATGTGTGCCGGACAGAGCACAAGGAATGGGGCACACGGAATGCCCCCTGAAACATCCTCTAGCCTGTTGTCCCTTTGTGGGGGTACCACACGCAACTGGAGGACAACCAATGGGGCCGCTTGGGCAAGCACAAACTGGGCACGGTCGGCAGTGATCTTGGGATTTGCAGAAAGTGTCGTGAAGGTGATTGTGGGAATCGTAGTTGGTTCAAGCCGGCAAGTTGCATTGAATTCTAAACTTGCTGCCATGGCGTTTTTGAACGTAACTCAAGCTCCTGACCCCACGAAGGTCATGGAGATGTTGGCTGCTCTAGGCCCAGAGGCGCAGGAAGCAGTGATGCAGAAGGCCGAGGAGCTCCAACAAAATGGAATGTTTGGCGCTGCCTCCAGCCCAGATGATCTTCGGAAAAGGTTTAGGAAGCAACGGCAACAGTACATCAAGACGTACTCAGGGCCTAGAAACCTCAAATCCTTCAACTTGGGCTTGCGGCATTGCCACGACGTCAAGCCGAGTCAGAGATCCCGGAGTGCAGCACTGGTTCCCATGATGGTCAAAGAGCTCACGCTTGGAACGACACATCGCGGCAGGGTGCTGGAAGGCAGGACAAGTGGTAATTATGTTGTTGTTTTTGAGCAGAAGTCGGGACATGTTCTTTTTGGTTGTTTTCCGGCGCCTGAAGGCAAGCCTTGACTTATCGTTGGATTGCCCGACAGTTGCCCGCATATTTTGTTGACATCCAGACCCACCAGTTGGCAGGTCTTGAAATGTGCAGACTTCTTGGGGAGGAGTTTGATTGAAAGGGTACTTCATAAGCATGTATGCATGCTCGTTGATGATGCCACCAAGAGAGAGAGAGATAGAGAGAGTGAGCGAGTGAGCGAGAAGTGAGTGAGTGAGCGAGTCAGTGAGTCAGTGAGTCAGTGAGTCGGTGAGTCAGTGAGTCAGTGAGTCAGTGAGTGCGTGCGTGAGTGAGTGACTGAGTGAGTGAGTCAGTGAGACAGAGAGAGGACAGCTAGATACGAAAGATTATAAGAATGAGAACAAGCGTGAGAATGAACAGAGAGGAGCCTCTTTCAATGACCTCAGCAAGACAGGTACAATCTGCGAGAATCCATTGTTCTCCGGATCTGCAGCATTTCTAGTGGAGGACGCGCCCACTAGGCCTGTGCGAGAAGTCACGGCAATAGATTTCATTGCATGATGTTCGGTTGGCTCTTGCTTCCATGCAGGACGCCGGTGGCGATATTGTGGAGGTGGCCGTTTACAATGTTCCTGGTGCGGGGTGGGAAGCCACTGAGCGATTATTCTACAAAGGGAGGACAGGTTTCAATTCCTTGCGCGTCTCTCAGAACTTGGATAAAGCGCATTCAGGGAACCTCGAGCAGGTTTTAATAACCGGCTTCCAGCTTGTACCAAAAGACAATCTTAAATGTGTGTGGCATTCTAGAACCCGTTTGGTTGGAACCCATTAGGTTAGCACCCATTTGGGCTAAAGCAAGTGCCAAACATCGCTTGCATGTGGCTTACCCTTGGAAGGACACTGGCTATTGATGAGCCGTACTACAAGCAGCGCATGGATGGCTCGCTGGGCATTCGTGTGGATGACCCAGCAGAGATCACTGATGCTACCGCCCCTTCCACAGCTGATGACTTTAAAGCTCGCGGCAATCAGTGCTTTCAGTCAGGTGGCTGTGGTTGTCAAACCCAATGAAATCCCATTTTGGGGTGGGTGAATTCACCACCCATTTTTGAGCCTATTTGAGTGGGGGTTGGGATGTTCACTGGGGGTACGTGGCCAGGTGAGCATCAGAAAGCCTTGGATTTCTATTTGAAAGCCATGCAGGCTGAGGACGCGGCATGTCAGGAGCCCGGAGCGTTCAATGAGGCTCATATGTCCAGTGTTTCCCCGTCCCCGCCCAAAGAATACTCACTCGAGCTTGGCCCAAAAGGCGATGTTGACAGCCAAAGGGGAAACATGTTGAGAACCCCGATCAGCATGGGTGTTTCTTCTGAATGAGGCCATCGAACATGCCGTAAGATCTTGAGTTGACCATTGCCATGCTGCA
The DNA here is from genome assembly GCA_963377175.1 of Effrenium voratum. Classification (NCBI taxonomy): domain Eukaryota; class Dinophyceae; order Suessiales; family Symbiodiniaceae; genus Effrenium; species Effrenium voratum. Next base: position 103,885 of record CAUJNA010000365.1, on the reverse strand, counting down.
AAATGTGAGGGAGCAAGCCACCACACTCACCTTCTGCCCCGTGAAGGTCCGATGACGTGTTTATGTGATGTTTGTTTAGCTTGAATTGTTCTACGAAGTGCCACGTTCCTTTTCAAAACTTGGAGTGTTTCTTTTTTTTGTGTGGCTATCCGGGCTTTCAGGACTTATCTGTGCTGTGCAGCAACAAGTCCTTGTGCCAGCTGCGACTCGAGGACTTAGCTGGGGCAGGGGGGGGCACTGGCCATAAGCTGTGCTAAAGAATATGGCCGGTTCCTTATTCAGTCCTGCCGTCGGTACTTGCCGCCTTTCAGAGGGGATCCCGAAGAAAAGGACCCTAGTTTCGACAACTCCTCATGAGGTTGGAATTTCAGGCCAGAGAATTGGGAAGTCCCAAAGGAAATCCCGGGAGGTTGGGATTCCCAGTGTCCAACAAGGTCCAAGCATCCTGAGAGAAAAGGACGAGGTGGAAGTATACGGAATGCACTTTGTGTGGGCAAGTAAGATGACTAATCCAACATAAGAACATAAGAGAACTGTGTCTTATACCTTCACCAACTGTAGATGGGGCCCACTTTTCCTTAGGCCTTTAGTTGCTTTGCTATTGTATCTCCCCGCATTTTTCTTACTTCATTTCAACATTGAACTTCCCAGGGCCAAGTCAAGTCATTATCCGACCAAACACGTACTACTGGAACAGCCAAAATTACTAGAATGCACATAATTTTCTGTGTTACGTGTTACAACACGAATTAGAACGAGCTCACCCGCGGGGTAAAACGAGCTCATCCATGGTGAAGGTCTGTTTCTTGACCATTCCTTTTTTCTGGCTTATGAGTTATATGTGGTACCCGCTTCAGGTTGGTTAAAAGAGAAAACCAAAGGACAACCACGAATTTGGGGTCCCAAACCCCTGTTTTGGCACATTTGGCTTGTCCAAAGGCCACCTTTGAGTTGCAACCAGAAGTTTTTTCAACTGAGTGGCACACGCACATTGGTCCATACACACCCATGCCTTTCAACCTTTCAATTAGGTTTGCACGAGGACTTGTCGGCGGCCGCTTGCTGGGCCGGCCTGGCGCTGCATTTGGACCCGCAGAACGCCAAAGCGAAGCACAGGCTTTCGGCGAGTGCCGAGGGCGCGGCGCCTAAGGGACGGCCGGGTGTGTGCGCGCGTGTGCGTGTGTCACTAAAAATGGAGATGTTTATATAGCTTTTTTAGAGGAACCTCAAAAGTGGTGGGACATGAATAACCTAAATGATGTCCACCAAAAGGTTTTGAATTGAAATTCACAGTAATTACCCAAATCCGGAACCTGGGCCGAAGACCTTGGGGGTGTGAGGGGCACATTTGTTGGCTTCCTTAAACCCACCCACCCACCCACACCGACCCACCGACCCACCGACCCACCCACCCACCCACCCACCCACCCACCCACCCACCCACCCACCCACCCACCCACCCACCCACCCACCCACCTGAACCCTCACTCGGCCCAACCATTTGTTGAACAATCCTAGAACGTCGCCCAACAGTTTTAAGGGCAACGTCGCCAATATCCCATCTTTAAGGGTAGAGGGCCCCAGTAGAGGGCCCAAGCATCCTGATATGAAACCTGAACATGGCAACTGGGCCACAAAACCGGTTTGAGTATCAAGGAAAGTTGTGTAGTTTGCAACGTGATGTATTTATCAACCATGTAAAACCCCAATGCATGAATGTCTCACTTGTGCAGTCTCATCATTACGACTGCATATGGCTCAAGGAAAAAGCGCGCTGTGTACAGGGTTCATTTGTGACCCTTCCCGGTTGGTTAACCTGTTCTATAGGTTATCAGCCGTAAGCGGCTCTTTGTACAGAGTTGTACGCCATGGATGGCGACCCTGGACTACCCCATACCGAGGTGCGTCCCACACCTGATGAGCCCGCAGGCGATGAAGACGCCTCGCAATACGAACCGACTAGTCGAGCAAACTCCCAAGTGGCCAGGGAGCTCATCAGGAAGGGACAAGCACTGAGCAGTCAGGGCCCCGAATCACTTCGGTCCCGGAGTGACCGTGGGAGGACTGGGCGGTCTGGTGCTCGATCTCCTTCACCTGTTGGATCAGATCGGCATCGGCATGGTGACATCGTCATGTACGACCCCCAGACCGATCTCGCAAGGGGAAACCCTATGCCACAGTCCATGAATCAGTTCAACCAACATGTTGCAAACGTCCACCTCGATCCTTCGATGACGATCAACCAGGACGTGACGAATTATCAGCAGATCAACGCTACCCAGAACAATGCCCAATTCAACCAGTTCGTGAATCAGGACACCGGTCCCATGGTCGCCCAGCTGGCGGAGGCAAGGCATGGTGAGATCATTGCCGGTCTCCAAAGCCAGTCGGAGGCCATGAGACGCGAGATTCAGATGAATGCTGAGCAGCGTGTGAACACAATGAAGTCAGAAAGAGAAGCCGAGATGAAGTACCAAAACGCCATCAACACGATCAGCGAGCAGGAGAGACAGATCAGAGAGCTAAGGGCTATGGTCGAGCAGATGATGCAGAATCAACAGCAACCGCCTGCTCAACCTGCTCCTGCCCCTGCGCCTCCTGTTCAGCAGGCACCAGCTACCCCTTGGCTATCCCGACAGCTCCTTTGGCTGCATCTCCACCCGGCCTTTCGAACGCTTCCTCGCACAGTTGGACGAAAGTCGGGAGCGACCCCTACGGCAAAGACGGATCCGTTCCCGCCGGGGCCGTGGACGATGCTGCTACCGGAGACGGTTGGCCTTGCGATGATGGTGATGGTGGAAATGACAAGGACAAGAAAAAGAAGAAGAAGAAGAAAAAGAAGAAGGACCGTAGCCGACGCCGGCGACGAGATCCGTCATCTTCTCCCTCGTCATCTTCATCATCAACTTCAACTGCATCGGATGAATCCTTTCGACGAAAGCTACTGAAGCACTTAGGTAATTCGAGCGATCCGACAGCGGAACGCGTTCGTGTAAAGGAGGGTGACAGAATTCAGATTCCCCGATTCCCGAAGCCCGAACAGTACCGTAATTGGAGGATCAAAGTTAGGGATGCTGTTGTTGCTACTTCCGACCAACCCGAAAAGGCATTCGAATGGATTGAGGCAACTTGGATCCCAGGTCAAACTGTTGAAGTCCTTCGTGATTCAGGAATGTTTGTCCATCTTGATGCAAAGCTGGCATCGGCGTTGACGAATATCTTGGAGGGCGACCTCGCGCGGCAAGTTGACATTTTCAAAGAACAAGAAGCAAAGGAGAAACGCTATGCGAGGGGGCGCCAAATTCTTTTGATGGTTCACAAGCACTTCAGCACGAACATCAAACATGGTGCAATTTACGACTTTGAGGACTTGCTCTCTGTCCAGCTCATCAACGAGGACCTCAGAAATTTCATGACGAGATGGGACACGGTCATCGCTGGAATGGGCAATGAGCAAAATGAGAAGACCCTCGAAGCGCTGTTCCACCGCCAGATTCGAAAGTTTCGGCCCCTCAGTCATGATCTCAATGAGTATGAGCGAGCTGAGGAAGGGACGGAAAAGCACTCCTATAAATTCTTGATTGACGCATCGAGGAATTATTTGGAGCGCAAGAGGCTTGTTCACATGCGGGATGCTATGTCAAGCAACACAACGGGGCGTGGCAGGACTCCATCGAACAACCCTGCAGTTCCTGGAATCCCCAAGGGTGTATGCATCAAATTTCAAACTGGCCAGTGCACCTATGGTTCAGACTGCCGATTCGAACATGTTAAGGCACCGAAAGGTAAGGGGAAAGGCAAGAAGGGCGGGTCCAGACCCCAGACGCCAAGGAAGTATCGTTCGCAGAGTCCCCCTGGTTCGAAGCCCCAGGTGTGCAAGTTCTTCAAAGCGAACAGATGTGAGAGGGGGAAAGATTGCCCATGGCAGCACCCCGCAACTTCCAAGGCAGCTCCAGCCCCAAAGGCCGAGAAGACCGCTAGTGGAGACACCCCCAAGACGTCGCCGAGGGACAAGAAAAAGAAAAAGGGGAAGAAGGATAGCAGGCCTTCTTCTCAAGATTCGAAAGATTCAAAGGGTTCTCAGTCCCTCAAGTCTCCGCGATCGTCAAAAGGCAGCAATGCTGCGGTGTGCCTCCTCCAGGCGATGGTGTGCGCCGCGACCCTCGACTCGGTCGCCTCGCATCCTTGCTTGCCTAGTGTGACTCACGATGTTTTCCAGTGTATGCCATGCATCAAGAAGTGCGTGCAATTTTCTGATTACCCATCCATTTCGAACTATGAGACTGACGGCGAGCTTTGGCCCTACACTGCCTCGTCGAGAAGGTTTGCACACGAGTTTCCTGTCGATTATGTTCCGAAGTTCGATGAGAGAGCCGTCTCTGACGCAATTCTTATCGGCACCATGCATGAAGCTATGATGAAGGATTTGCTCAAAGGCACGAAGACTCCTTGCAAATTTCAATGCGACTCTGATTTCGGCTGTGATTCCTGCATCCCCGCAGGCCTAACGGCCGAGCCAGAGAAGCCCGTGACCTCCCCCAAAAAGGGGAAAGCTGCTGTTGCTCGTATGACAATGGATTCTTCTCACATTCCGTGGATTGCGGATACAGGAGCTTCTCAGGACTTGCTATCGGGAACCGATGCGGAGATGGGATGTATTTACGAATCGTCTCAACCTGAATATCATCGGTACCAAGCAGGCCAGGGTCAAGATCCAACAGACCGATAGTGTTGTTCGGCCATATGTTCTTGACAAGGCTCCATCCGTGTTATGTGTGGGTATGAGATGCCTCAGGGACGGATATGATTTCGTTTGGAGAGCCCACAGCAGACCTTATTTCCGACTTCCGGATGGTTCACGTATCAAGCTCGAGGTCAAAGACAATGTTCCATTCATTCCCCCAGCAACTCAAAATGCTGTTCCAGCTTTGTCACAGAGCATTCCAAAGGTTACATCATTACCATCAGCTCCCATTGAAATTGAGGATGAAGTTCTGGTCATTGACGAGGAACCGGAAGCTGTTGAAGAGGTGCTTGTGACCAATGAGGATGATGGGGATGAATTGGGGAACGATGATTTCTTGCTTGAGGACACTATTAGCCAACCGGAAGGTGAGGTCATTGAAGAGTGCCATGACATTCCCTCCGAAGATGCGCCTAAGGTCATCGCTTCCGATTTTGTGTCGAAGCCTATTTTGAAGGACGCCCCTCGCAAACGCGGTGAAGCAGCTTTGCGTGATGAGGCGACCTCACTCCAGCACTTGATGTGTCACACTCCCAAAAACCCCTTTTGCGAGACTTGTAACAGGGCGAAGATGTACAAATATCCATCAAGACAGAAGGGAGGTTCCACTCAAGTTGAGGCCAAGAAGTTTGGTGATCACCTTACGGCGGACCATCTTATTACATCAGATGATCGTGAAATCGGCATTGACCAATCTAGAGTTGCACTTGTGGTTCGAGATGTTGCCACTGATTTCCGTTATGTTTACCCAGCAGCACGGAAAACCTCTCATCAGTGTGTGATGGCATTCAAGCACTTTGTCCGCACCGGGGAAACCGTGAACGTGTTTTACAGTGATCGGGCTCCTGAACTTGTGAAAGCGGCGGATCAATTGGAATGGAAGCATGTTCAAAGTACAAACTACATTTCCAAAACAAATGCTATTGCTGAGAGGAACGTCAGGGCGATTATCGAGGGCACGAGGACCAACCTGGAGCAAGCTGGTTTGCATCATTCGTATTGGCCACATGCGGCCAAACACTATTGCATGGCGCATAACATCACGGACCACCCAGACTATCATTCACCATGGAAGGTACGTTTTGGAGAGGATTTTCCCGGACCATATTTGCCCTTTGGTTGTCAAGTCAACTTTTGGACCGGCCCGAGGAATCGACCCAACAAGCCTTTGAAGTTTGAACCTACTTCCAGGGCTGGAATATTTCTGGGGTATCCCATCCATCCTGACTTTCTTTGGCGTCATGAATTTCTCGTTATTCCTTTGCGAGATTTGATGGAGAAGGACTATGATCAACCTATTGCTCCTTTGAGGGTAAATCAGATCAAATGTCCGGATGGCGAATTCTCTTTTCCAATCGAACGGCACTTATTGCACATGAACGGCGTAATGCCGGGGCTTGAATACGCTCCTGAGACGCCCGATCCAGCTGCATTGGATGCGCCGCTCTTGGAGGAGGATTTGCCGGCAGAGATGCCAGGCCAGGATGACATCGATGATCAGGAACTCGCTGAAAACCTCGGAAAGCTGATCAAAGATTCCCCCAAAAAGGGACCCGCATCGGAGGAGATGGTCAAAGTCATCGATTTGAAGACCAGCAAGGACACCTTTGTTCCCAAAGATGGAGGTGCTCATTACGATGCGGGGGGTGTGAAAGCCCGAAGGTATTCAGGATCGAGCAAACCCGACAGTATTCCACCTTTTCTTTGGAAAACAATGTCAACAAAGCAAAGGAGACTCGCCATCATCAAAGATGAACGAGAGAAGGCTCGCGAGGCTTTACTCGATGAGCCCGTCTCCGAGGACCCGGAAGCTTCTTCATCCAAAGCTAGGCCGGCGACCACTGCAGGATTGGAAGATGAATTTTCAAACATTCCTCTTATGCCTATTGCACCTTGCGTTGGGGACCATTCTAAAGAGGAGACCGTTGAGGACGCGCTGGATGTTGTAGTTTTGCCTGCACTTTCTGCGAATCCCGAAATTGGTCAACATCGTTGCAAAGTTCTTCAAGCTCACCTTCACCCAGTTATTCATGCTATGGTTGCTAGACCAGTGGGGCGGAAGGAGATTGAAAGCAATGCTGATGCTCAAAAGTCTATTGACGTGGAGTGGCACAACCTTGAGAGCAAGGGCGCATGGGATTACAATACTGTGCGTGAGTGGTCGCAGGTGGTCAAAGAAGCAAAGGGGAGAAATGAAAAGGTCCATGTTGGCAAAATCTTCGAAATCTGTGTTGAGAAAGGGAGTGAACTTCAAAAGGGAAACCCTCTTCGCAAGTTTAAGGGGAGGACTGTGTTTCAGGGGAACAACGTTAAAGACGAAAATGCTGAGCAAGCTTTATTCGCTGAACTTGGATCGGCCCCTTCCACCATGGAAGCTGCCAAAGCCATCGATGCGTATGGAGCTATGCCTGGTAACTGCACCCAACAATCCGATGGGCGACAGGCATATACGCAAGCATTATACAAGGGAATCAAGACATGGGTACGCCTTCCAAAGTATCGCTGGCCGAAAGGTTGGGCCTCAAAGTATAGCGATCCAGTTGTGCAGCTCATTCTTGCTCTTTACGGCCACCCGGATTCGGGGGGTCTATGGGAGAAGCACTGTGAAGACATCCTCTTGTCCCTTGGTTTCCGTCTTGTTTACCCTGGAGCCTGGCCTTCAGTTTTCTGGCATCCGAAACTTCGACTCCTGCTCGCAGTGTACGTCGACGACTTCAAGATGTCGGGACCGGTTCAGAATGTTGCAAAAGGTTGGGAACTCATTTCTTCCAAGATTGATATGGACCCACCTTCGGCTGTTGGTAGGTACCTCGGATGTGAACATGTTGTCACGGAGAAGGTTCAACTTTCGCCTGAACATCATCCTTTCGCTCATGTTTTCAATCATGACCTGGAGGATCCATCCGACAAGAATGCAGCCGCAGCTCGCCGAACTCAGGATTACTGGGAACACTATCCAGAACATGGCGTGGTTGTTTGTCAACACGAGCAGCCAAGGCGCAAATTTCGCCGCACGCCTAACGGTGTTGCCAAAGAGATCGGGTTGGGCGGGACGCGGTATACGGAGTGCAGTCCATGTTTTGATAAAGATGGTGCTGCTCAGCAGTATTGGCATTTCGATGAAGACGATGATCAAATTCAGACTGTTCCTTTTCTTTGGGTTGGGACTACGTATTTCTTTCACGAAAACGTTGGAAATGCCCGCCTAGCGGCTGCGGCCGTGAAGAAGCTCAGGGACAAGACGTCCGCCAAGAAAGCCAATCGAGCCAAAGGTTTTTCGTATCTCGATGAACTGTTCCAGCACCAACCTTGCATGGACAAGCCCGTCACGCTGGTTACCTATGACATGACCGGATTCCTTAAACAATGCCTTGACAGGTATGTTGAGCTTGCGGGGGGCAATGTTCAGTTCAAGAAGGTTTCCACTCCATTTCAGGATGACCGCATTGCAAGACCCACCAAAGACGATACGGAGAAGAAGGGTGTTCTTCAACCCATCGCCTCCAAAATCCTCATGAAGGTCCTGTTTGCTGCGCGGATGGCCCGTTTTGATCTCTTGAGAGCGACCCAGGGACTGGCTTCTCGCGTTACCAAGTGGTCCGTCGATTGCGACCAGGCGCTCTTCCGGTTAATGTGCTATATCCATACCACAGTCGATCGGAAGATGCACGGTTTCGTTGGTGACCCCTCATCACGAACCCGACTATGGTTGTTTGCGGACTCAGATCATGCTGGCGAACATGACTCCCGCAGTACATCAGGGTGCTTTCTTGCATTGATTGGCCCTAATACATTCTATCCTCTGACTGCATTTTCCAAAAAGCAGACTTCCACTGCGATGTCGTCCACGGAAGCCGAGGTGATTGCAGCTAATGTGGCATTGCGTGCTGTTGGACTTCCGTCTTCCTGCCTCTGGGAGATCATACAGTCGGCGGGGGGTGGTACAGAAAACCCAACTTGCACTCTCACCCCATCAAGAACTTCCGATTATTGGATCAACGACACGGTCAATGGATATATAGTCAGAGTCCACAATAAAAGAAGAACCCAGTTGTTTGTTCCATCGAACGACGACTGCCCGGTTAGAACCGAGGCCTTGTCCAGCACCAGATACACGGTTCAACTCTTCAACGATGGCAACATCAATCTCAAAGTTTCTCGAATTTGCCCAAATGATCCAGAAAGCCAAACCGACTCCGCATGGACAGGCAAGACGTATTTCTTCATGCGGGGGGCCGGCGAGGCAGATCTCGAAATCGAGGCCAAAGAGATCAGGGACAACCTTACCGACTTTGAGTATGTTGGGGATGAACGTGTTGGTAGCGAGGGTGTGACTCTTATCAACAATGGTTCTTTCGAAGGCATTTTTCTCGAGGACAACCAGGCCACTATCCGTATTCTTGAAAGTGGTAGATCTCCGGCCTTTCGCCATACCGACAAGACCCAACGTGTTAATCTTGCTTGGTTGGCGGAGCAATTCAGGCGGAAACACTATAAGCTTACGCACGTGTCCACCGAACTTCAGGCTGCAGATATTCTTACGAAGCCTTTCACAAATGCTGAGAAGTGGCAGGGAGGGCTCAAACTCATGAATATTGCTAGCAAATTGGATGTCCCAGGTATGCCGGCTGCCGTTTCGCCACGCCTGGAGAAATCCGAGGCCAGGAATACGGGGGGTGCCCCTAATCGTATTCTGGTTGAAGTTTGCTGTTCACATGATTCCAAGCTTGGTGATACTTTGCGCCGACCCGCATTTGGCTGCCACGTGATTCGGATTACCCAGGACGATGATATTCTTTCTCATGCCACTCGCAAGCGTGTCGTTGACGAGGTGAAGCATATCCGTTCTATCGGCAACAAGGGCTTCGTTCCTGTTTTATTATGGGCAAGTATCCCTTGCACTGGCGGAACTGCTTGGTCTCATATTAACATGAATCATGACACGGCGAAAGAGAAGGTGAAGCGACATCGATCCATTTACAAAAGAATTTGGTCTGCCTTCGTTGACCTCGTGAACTCAATGGAATTTGCCAAACCGTTGATTGCTATTGAATGGCCTAGGAGTTGCACTTATTGGGACGATAAGGCTGTTGACAAGTTCGTAATTCGAAACAACATGACTTCTGTTAAATTTGATGGTTGTGCTGTTGGTGTCAAAACTACCGATGGGATTCCTATGAAGAAACCATGGACCGTGAAGACCAACATGCATTGCCTCCACAATTACCTTGATGGAAGAGTATGTTCTTGCGCTGTCCAACATGCTGAAGGTAGGGGACGGAATCTCAAAAATACTGAATCCTACACTTACATCATGACTGACTTGATTCACAAGGCTTTTGCTTATGCAGTGTCGGTTCAAGAAAAGGTTGTCCAAACACGGATTCTCGTTGCGACCATGGCTGAAGCACTGCCTGTGGAAAAGGCCCTGAAGACGGTGCGCTCGGCGTTCAATGCGAGGAACTACAAAGATGTGCCGCTCGCTCGAGTTGACTACGGCTCGGACTACATCCTGCACGATGGGAAGGTGAAGGCCGAGGTCATCCCCGACGAGCTGCGCGTCGCCAACCGAGAGGCTTGGTCAGACATGTTCCGTGATGCGGCAACTCAATCATTCATCGTCAAGGACGTGAACTCCGGTGTCGACCTTGCCAAGATGAGTGAACGCACCGATGCGCTGGCTCTCGCCAAGAATGTTATGTCATCGTTGACAGGTGCTGCGGGTGTTCTCAAAGAGGCTCCGGCTGAGGCTTTCGATATCCTCTTCTGCCCGGGGAAACCCGCGGTCAACTATCTGTTTTTCGGCGACTCCTTCAATGCATTGGTCAAAGATGGAGCAAAGACAGATGTTGGCACCATCATCAAGGAGAATAAGCGGACGCTGTTTGGGCACAAGCACGAGGTCTGGTCCGAAATGACATGGGGCAAAGGACTGGCGGAATCTCTTGATGCCGCTGAGCGGGCAATGCTAAAGCTCGCCGAAAGGCCTGAGCCCCGGCCGTACGTCATCGTGATCTCCTGGTCTGGAAATGATGTTGTCGGGCGTAACGGGTACATCGACAACCCCGCCGCCCTAGCGGGCTGGGCCACTGACTCCGAAGCAAAGCGCAAGGCTGCGATGGACATCATCGAAAGGAACGCTCGTGCGGTGATGACTGTCCGTGACCGGCTACGACATATTGCTTTTCGGGAAGACGTGGTCCAGGTCGTGCTCATCGTACCCCGGGACTTTGAGACGTACGGATTGAGTGAATCTTATAAGACTCAAATGGACGGTCATGCACGTTTGTTGCACGGTTCAGCGGGAATCACCGTCCTCGACCCCCAGACTCTCATATCCAACACGTCCCGGGCAGACCGCATCCACACCGATGACACCGAGCGCAACAGAAAACATTACATCAACTTCTATGTGGCCGCCGCGAAGCTCGGGTACTGCATCGGCCAAATCAACCGCTTCGAAGGGGCTATGAATTGGTACCGCCTCAAAAGGGAATACATGAACATTGACACATCTATTCCCATCGTTGGCGCTACACCCCAGGAAACTGGCGGTCCGGCAATTGCAAAGAACCCTGAGGACCCTTTCGACAACGAGGTCCGCGAGAGGGAGCTGGAGGCGATCAATGAAATCGCTGCGCAAGAGCCGAAGCGCGAGGTTTTCCTGGAGACCGAAAAGGAGGCGAACCCCCTCTACCCCCTCGACACCGTCAAGGAGGAAGCAAAGATTTTGCAGATGATGCAGCCCGACATTCACGCGGCGACCGTCAGCGGCCTCAACGATGTGATTGATTGGTCTTCTTCTTCGGATGAGGAGGACTTGATCAGCTTCGACCTGCCCCCTGGCTCTCAGCCTAAGGTCAGCCGGCCGAAAGGCCAGGCCGTTGAGGTTGCCGCCGTGGATCCGAACGATGTTGGTGAGGACGGCCAAATCAAGCTTTTCCTCACTTCCAAACGGAAAAGTCATAACAAAATGACTGCAGCTCTCAGTGCTGCGACACCAAAGGTGAAATCAAAGGCAATGCCAATGCCTGCTGCCTCATCCAGCGATCAGGCGCCCGTGGCTGGGACTAGCAAGACTCAGCCCGGAGAGATCCGTGGCCCGGAGAACATCCCCAAGGCGAAGGCAGTTTCCAAAGCTGCTTCAAAGCCCGGGGAGACCCGTGGCCAGGCTGCTGAACCCAAGAGGGAGTGGATCAAGTGCTCAGGAATCAAGATTCCCCAGATCCAAAACTATGGCAGAAGGACGTTCTTGAGCAAGAAGGTGTCGTATTTGGTTCGCGGACATGCCCACGAACACGCGACGCGATCCATCCCTGAGATCAATCTCAAGGACAACTCCTTCGACTACGCAGCCGTTGCCAAATGGATCCAACGCCGATATGACTGGAACTGCTCCCAATACACTCTTCTTCAGGCCACGTCCACATCGAATCGGTTCGAGGTCTATGTCGAGTACGCGCCGGCCGGACAGCAATGGAACGGGCTCAGTTTCATGCCACTACGCATTCGCGCGTTCACCGGCCTCAACGATTGGGTGACCGAGGCCAGCGGCTTTGACAACATTCCTGGAGATCCCATTGCAATGGATGTCAATTACACCATCGAGCACGCAAAGAAGGGTGTGCGACCGGGCTTCTGCAAAGATTTCTCGGACGCACGCCGAAAGGCGCTGCCCAAGATCGCCTACCACACGTGCAATATGCAGAACTTCTTTGACATCATCTACATGGGCATCTTTCCGGGCGGAATGGGAGACCGGCAAACCTCGCGTGGTCACGCCTACCTAACGGTGGTGCCTCCTTGGGACAGGCACGGCCGGAAGGCGGGGGGTGCGCGTGCTGACCGACCCATCAACATCGCCGTCGACGTGGAGATGTTGATCCAATTGGGATGTCGGCTGTACGCACCCGGAGACGGGGAAGCCCTGGTGACGGAGGATTGGATCACGAACAAGGTCCTCATCTACGCCTATGACGCTGAATGTGCCAAGTTTATCTGGTCCAACCGGATGTACGTCAGCGTCAGACGGAACTACCAGGACAGCATCAAGAAGTACCGGGAAGAGACCCAGAAGGGCGTTGTCGGTACCCCGGTGCTGGAATCCTTCATGGCCAACGTCGAAAAGGAATGCAAGCTCTACTACAAACAGTGGGCTCCAACGGCGTGCCGTGACTTGACGCGGCCCCATCGCATCGGCAATATCACGAAAGTCAAGGATGTCGTCGACGAAAACCTTCCGAAGGAAGAGCAAGTCATGCTTGAGTTCGAGACTGCCCGCTACGGCCTCTACAGAAATTGGGCCCGAGCTGTGACGCAGCAGCCCGGGGAAACCCGAGGCCGGAGTGGTTTGTGGCAGGACTTGGATCCCAACAAGAAGAAGTCGACAAACTGGCGCTTCGCCGAGGTGATGCACATCCCTGACGTTGAGTGCCCTCGCTGCAAAATCCTCATCCCGGTTGGCACCATCAACTGTTTCCAGTGTGACCAGTTGATGGAACGGATGCCCGATATCAAGAAGATAGCCAGGGTCGTCCGGTTGCAGGAGATGGCCAACTCATTGGGCGTGCCGCTGTCCATGGACCAGGTTGAGACTCAGATTTTGACGCAGCGAAAGGATGCGCGGGGGGATCGAAGCGCAAGAGGGGGCCTCGGCATCATGAAGGACATTGCCAAGAAAGCAGTTCTTCGCAACAAGGAGTACACCACGCTCTACGAGAGGCTGATCAATGACCCCTTTTACGCCTACACTGCCGCGCGGGGAGACCTGACGCCGTCCGCCCTCGAGTTCATCGAAAAAGTGGCACGATGCATCATTCCGAGTTTCGTGAGGACCAAGGAAATGATCCAAGGAAGCGTTGCTGTGCCGAAATATCACGCACGGCTAACGCTGGTGCCGCCTACGGAGGACGTGCAGGAGGTTGACCCGAAGGACGTCTACGTTGTGCATGGCGGCAGATTTCTGGAACCAGAACAATTTGCTGCACTTTACGGAAGCCTTGACAAGAGCAACCGCTACACCGTGATGAGCTGGACCCGGGATTTCTCGTCTGTGGGAGACCCCGAAATGGTATTGGTGGAGTTGCTCTGCTTCGTCGAAGAGGAGATCCCCAACATCGAGATCCCTGGACGGGCCACCCCGCTCCCTGCAGTTGTCGGTGTGACGCGCAAGCCCATTCCGCAGCTCCGGGAGACCGGTGGCCAATGGCAGGATCGTCAATGGAGCCAGTCGTACTGGGGAAGTTGGGGCCAGTCCTGGGACTCGTGGTGGTCTGATGATCAGCGCCCGTGGAAGAGCTCCCGCAATTGGGATTGGCGATGAATGAGCGATCTCTTCAACAATCTTTTCTATCTTCGGCTGACATCCATTTACATTTCAAATTCAATATTCATTATACTTCTCAATCATGTTGGCCGAGGATCAATGTACAGTGCATGAGCACGCCTCGCGGGAGCGACGGTCAGTGGAGGCGGAAGACCTTAGCTGCCGATCGCTCGAATCCAAGTGCTTGTGTGCTGCAAAATGACGTCATGCCTATCGGGTTTCTTTGGTTGTCTCATCCCTTTCATTTGTCCTCCTGTTTCACATTCGGGCACGGGGGGTGTAGTTTGCAACGTGATGTATTTATCAACCATGTAAAACCCCAATGCATGAATGTCTCACTTGTGCAGTCTCATCATTACGACTGCATATGGCTCAAGGAAAAAGCGCGCTGTGTACAGGGTTCATTTGTGACCCTTCCCGGTTGTTTAACCTGTTCTATAAGTTGAAGCCACCCAGAGTCACTAGGATTCGACCACTTGATGATTTGGCCACTGCAACCAGTGCTGCTGGATGTCTTGAACGTACGTGGCGTGCAACGCCGACAGTACTGGCTTTCTCGCGCTCCGACCCCTTTGAAAGAATGAAACACAGATGGCCGTGCAGCAGTTTTATGGTTGAAGCACCTCTAAAACATGATGGACAGAAAACCAGCCGTGCAAATTCTGTCGAGTTATTCCACTTCCCCTGGCAGTGGCAGGCAACCAGGGGTTTCCCACTTTAAAGACAACCTTGGAGAAGAGTTGCCTACGATCATGCCTTGCCTGCAATCCACCAAAATGTCCAATTCCAGTCAGAACTCATTCCCAGAGAGAGAGAGAGAGAGACAGTCTCATGGTATCAAGCATCCAAGCTATCTAGCTGAATCTATCTGGTTCAAAAACCTAATCCCCAATAATTTCCCGTGTTGCGGATTAGATTTACGGATGTCAGCGGTTTGTCGACCGAGCTTTCCATTCAGGTCTCTCAGGCGAGCCGCAGATGTGGCCCCGCCTGGAGGGCGTGGTGAGGTGGCGGCCCCTGCACAACGACGCCGCTGAAGATTGGGCGGAGCTGAAGCAGTACCTTGGCTTTTGGGTTCGGCCCAGTCTTAGTTGCCCAGAAAGGAACCCAAAAAAGATAGATATCTTTTATGAATATTTGTGTTTTTCTGGACTGGTAGTTTAGCAACTAGGTTTCATTATGGTATCCCACGTGTGTGAATTGCGGCATCCCGGTTTAGTGCCCTTGCGCCTCACCGAGAGCCAGTTTGCAATGAATGTTTTGGCACAGCCACGAAACTCCAGACCAGGTTTGCCCCAGGAATTTGCACATAGTCAAACTGCCTTCCTTATGATTGCATTGGGGCGATTTTGAAGGACAGCCAAAATATGACGAGTGGTTCCCCAGGGCGGGTCTCTTCATAGTGGCAACACGCTACGCCTGACAACACTTACGGTAGCGGTTGAGGGATAAATTGAACATGAAATTTGTGCGAAGATCTTGCCCGCCAAATAAATCGGCGGCACGAGACAATCGCATGTGTGTGAACCTGGTTCGTGCAGATGTTTTGGCCTACTCAAGCTATAGTACATATCCCCTGTTCCTGCCGCTTGATTCTCTATAGTTACTTAACCCACTTTGTAAGTGCATCATATTGCACATGCTTACCTCTTCTGGGGGCAGGGGTAGGAAAAAGAGCAAGACTTTGGATTATTTAGCTCAAGGGGTATGATTGTACGAACCAAAACTCCTGGATACCAGCTTTCAGGCGCACTCTCATCCCCTTTTCTCCGTTCATCGCAGGCAGGGCAAGTCGGCCTTTGAGTCTGGGGAGTTTGCTGAAGCAAACAATCTCTATGACCTGGCCATCCGCAAGCATCCGCAGCTTGCCAAGGCCAGTAAGAACCTGAGTAGATGTGTAACTTGCCCTTTGCTTTGTGTTTGGTTGCTTGTATGCTTGGTTGCCTGAGTGTTTGGTTGCTTGTGTCTTTCTTGTTGACTGAGGTGGTTGGTGCAGATGTGTATGTGCTTTGTTGCCCGTGTGTGCGTGTTGTCGGGTGTGTATGCATGCGTCGCTTGTATTGGGAGGTTGGATCAGCACAAGGATTCCTGACGAGAACCACGGCGCGCTTTGGTTGTTGATTTCCCCCTCCTAAGGAATGAGTGAAAGGGAGGTGCGCCAATCAAGGGGTTCTTTAACACACATATTGCTAACACGATGTTTGTTGCAATGGGAAATACAGGGACGCTGCCCCATTTGGGGCTGAGCATGTTTCTTGGTACGTTTCTTTGACTTCCATGAACATCCCTGAAGTTTCCTCATCATCTCCCAGGAGGGACAATCCAGCCACGGACCAGATGCTCGAGATGGCTCCTACTGGTGTCTCTTTAAAAGGGGGTCTGCCAATTTTAGGAAGCATGCATCCAACCATGTAAACAGCGTCCAACTTTGGACACGAGACTGAAACCACCCAGAGTCTACATTTTTGTCGGCCCAAGGAGCTCGTTGACCGCTCCGGGGCGCAAGATGTGTTTAAGCAACCAGGCCCTGGTCGAATGTACTTAAACATGCTGGAGGTCTATTCCCATTCTGTTCAACCCTCATTCTTCTTTCAAACCGTCTGGGAAACAAACAAGACAATGGTTGCCTTTTAAAGCTTCACTGTTCATTTGGTTCTGTTCATTCTTACTGGGGGTCTGCAAAAAGCAGTCGGTTTTTTGCTATACCAGGAGTAGAGGTGAAAGGAAGCCGAGGGAGGCCGGAAGAGTTTGGAGAAAGCCATGGTCCAAAGGATCGGTTTGTCTATGGCTAACCCCGCTGTTTCCCTGACCGTCCGGGCCCGTATATACTCTCAGATTGATTCAGTGCTTGCGCGCGGTAGTCAGGCGATCTGGCATGGGTCTGGGTTTAAAGCATGTCCTTTGCGCAGGTGAGGCTCCAATTTTTCCACCGCCCTCGTTGAATTTTGCCGCCAGGTGGCGGCGCTGCTGTGCAACTCCAGCGCCGCGCTGTTGGAGCTCCAGCGCTTTGTGGAGGCCACGGATTTCGACGTCGGGGAGTCCAAGTGACGGAAAACGGTTCGAGCTTCCACTTTTTTGGACTACTGGAACTGGAACCTCCCTACTAAATCAACCCCTGTTCGTTAATCTGGGGGCACCCTTGGTTTTAGTGGGGTTTCATCACTTTTCGTTGGAGCACCCCATATTAAGAAGCACGGGTTGATTAAACAGGGGTCAGCATTACCAAGCTGCCGACAAACACATCCCATGCCAAACCTTTTCGGGGATTCCAACACCAAGTGACTTCCCTTTTTGTCCCATGAAAGGCGAGCTTCTTTATGGCAGTGTTTTAAGGGGGCATACGGAGTACACCCCGTGTTCATGGCAGTCGTTCTTAGCTGGCTAGGTCTGTTCATGTGTAGTGGGAGCCTACACAAAGCTTAAGGTGGTTGCTATACGAAGGTTGGGAACTCATATTATGAGTGTGTTAGACCCTTGCGATTCCCTGGCCCACCTATAAGGTGGGGGTTAGTAGAACTCTTGTTCATTCGAGGACTTTCATCCAACTTGGGTCCTGGCCATGAGTTTAATGGGAATCCGAAGAAACCTAGGGCCCAGATGTTTACCCATGGATGGTCTGGCCGTTTCTCGGACTGTTTAAACGACATCGTATTGCCGTTTTTTCGGGGGGGGTGAAGTACCTGGACCCAGCTAAACATGGAAATGCTTGAAACCCACCCCATGGATCCCCCAGGTTTTGTTGCACTATGCCATGTTTAAGGATAGTTTGAGGGGTCACACAGATACTCTGAATACATATGCAATTGTAAAGCACATTGTATGTATGTATTTACAAACAAATTCAGTTACATACATACATGCATACATACATACATATGTACGTACGTACATACATACATACACACATACATACATGCATCCATACATACATACACACATACATAACATAACATACATAACATACATAACATAGCATAACATATCATAGCATAACACAACATAGCATAACATAACATACACACATAACATACATACCATGCATAACATACGTAACATACACAACCTGCATAATATACATAACACACACATAACATACATGCGTACATACATACATACATGCATACATACATAACATAACATAACATGACATGACATAGCATAGCATAGCATAGCATAACACAACATACATACATAACATACACACCATGCAAAACATACATAACATACACAGCTTACATAATATACATAACATACATAACATACATACCGTATACATACATGCATGCATGCATGCATGCATGCATGCCTACATACACACATACACGCATACACACATACACACATACACACATACACACATACATACATACATACATACATACATACATACATCCATACATACATACATACATACATACATACATTACATACCTACATACATACATACGTACATACATACATACATACATACATACATACATAGATAGATAGATAGATACATACATACATACATGCACACACACACACACACATACATACATACGTACGTACGTACGTACCTACATACATACATACATACATACATACATACTAACACAACAACACATAACATAACAGAACAGAACAGAGCAGAGCAGAGCAGAGCATAGCATAGCATAGCATAACAAACATACATACATACATACATACATACATGCATGCATACATACATACATACATACATACATAACATTCATAGCATTCATCACATACACTACATACATTACATACATTACATACATTACATACATTACACGCATTACATCATTACATACCTACATACCTACATACCTACATACCTACATACCTACATGCCTACATACCTACATACCTACATACCTACATACCTAGATACCTACATACCTACATACATACCTACATACAAAGCTACATACATACATACATACATACATACATACATACATACATACATACATACATACATACATACATACATACATACATACATACATACATACATACATACACACATACATACATACATACATACATATCTTTATATATACTATGTTGATATCTATGTATGAAAATATTATCATGTTTCAGGTGTCCTGCTATTCGCCCTTTTTAGGCGATTTCAGCATTTCCTTGCTGGTGCGTTTCAACATGGTCCCTTTTGGTGGCGTCATGTTTACAGGGGACATATACTGAAGCTGCTGCTTTTTTGGGGAGGGTGAGGATTATTTTGTGCTTGTCAGGGGGCTTAGGAAAGTCATCGTTTTGGGCCAAATGTACGTTCATTGTTTAGTTAAACAACAAGCACATAGAGTCATAGCATGCTCGATTTGGCAATTATTTTTGGAGCCTTATTTCAGTTGTTGGAGTCGTAAACATTGCAGACCCCACATCGTTGGATATGACTAGCATTACAACTATCAACATGTTGGGAGAGTTCATGGTATTTTTCGGTGGACACCATTCAGGTGTTTTTTTTTTCCCACCAACCACTTTTGAGGGAGTTTCCTGCTGAAATTCACGTTTTTTGGATGTAGTCGACCATCAGGCTCCATCTGTTTCCATCATTTTCCACATCATGTCTCACCGTCATGTTCCACCATCATTTTCCACCGTCATTTCCACCATCATTTCCACCATCATTTCCACCATCATTTCCACCGTGTTTTATACAATTCACTTTCCATCATTTTCCAGTGACTAAACGAAGGCTCGCGTTTTTCGTTTCCGTGAGGCCCTGAGCAGCGCGTCCGTGGCGGCGCTGCTGGCGACAGAGGAGGCATTGGCCTCCAAGGCAGGCATAGCCGGGTTTCTTGCTACGTTTGATTTTCCGCGGTGTTAATTGCTCCCTTTGAAATCCACAGGATAAATACAATATTCCCTTTAAGAAATATGTTTGATCTTCTCCCATTGGTTTTCCCATAACCAAGAGATATTGGTTATTTCTCTTAAAACATATTTTAGATTGTTTTATTTTTTGGTTTAAAGGGGAATCTAATCTATCACTACTGGAAATATGTTATTCTATTTCTGGGGGGCTGAAGCACATGAAAGGTGATGTTTGCCCGGATCAAGCACACGCCCTGGTCCTGGTTGATTTATGTGCCAAGAAAGTGGGAACCCGGACCACTTCAGGTGACACCACCACAAAAACGCAGGATGGTCTTTTTGTTCTTCGTGTTTTCCAATTGAGATGTGGGTCATGATCCTGGCTGTAGGAACCCTTGACTGGGTCCGTTTTCCTTGTCACACACTCAAAATCATGAGCCATCTGAGGGTGTGAGGCCTTTCTCGGCAGGCTTGGATTCGGCGTGGTCGAGCGCTCGAGGGCCTCAAGGACAAGCTAGCCATGAAGGTGGGGTGCTGGTGGGGTGGTGTGACCATATGTGCCATGGACAAGCGACGTGCTTACTTGGGGTCGGTAGAGGTGGTCAAGGTTGCTTTGGACACACAATAGAAGGATTCCAAGTAAGGGAAGCATGATCATGACCCACAGAAAGAGTTTTGACCATGGCACAGTTTGTTTTTTTTCTCGCGACCCCTCTTGGTTAGGATGCAAGGGGAAACGTGTATTTTTTTATTTCTTTCTTTTGTTCTTTCTTTCTTGTTTTTTTGTTTGTTTTTGGTTGGGGGGGGCTTAATTTGTAAGACGGTAGAATGTTGTCATTGAAAGTTGGTGGAGATAGGCTCCTTTGCTTTGATCCCCTCAGTGCCAATTGACTCTCACTGAGTGTTCTGCCCTGAAGGTGCAGGCGCACCAAGTCGCGTTGCAGAAGGGTTCCAAGTGCCAACCCAATCGCTCATAAATTCCCATGAAGCACCTGCTGCCAATAAGGGTTGGCAATAGTTTTCTTGGAAGGTTTCTGCTGCAGGCTAAAAGGGGTGACGCGAGTGTCATAGTTCGAACGAGTCTAACCTAATTGTGGCACCCACACTGATCCAGACGTACCAGGCATGATGGTTCCCTAATTACTCGGGGATTCCGTTTTCCAGGTCGTTGAACTAGAGTTGTAGTTCTGAGAGTACATACCCCTTCATACTCCTTGGTTCCCTGATCACCAACTCCTTTTGCTTTGGGTTACCTTTTTCGGGGTCACTTGCCCAAGGTGCATCAGGGTGCGCCTTTGGCCTTTCAGAAGATGACACAAACTGGGTAGAAACTCTTCCAAAACCAGAGAGAAGAACGAGTTCGGATGTGGCACCCTTTTTCGGTTTTTGCTTAGTGGATTCACTCACAGCGAGATACAGACCATTCTTTGCCGACTGGGTCGCTGGTTGCAACTGGAAATATTGGCTGCCAACCAATGACTCAAGGTTTACTCCTATGAGACGACAACAGTGCTTTTAAAATGCCCCAAACACGAATTTGTTCGGCGCTGATTTGTCCCTTGTTTCCTGAATCGGATACGTTGTTTTGTTGAGACCCATTGAGGGTTGCTCCCCAAAGGGTTGTCTCCCTTGCTAACCCAAAACGAGGGCTTCTAGCAAGAGGAAATGAATTGTAAACATCGGTATATTGTTCCGTATGAAACAAAACGAGAGTATAAGATTGCAGTAAGATTAGTGCAGATCACTAGTATCTACATATTGCACGAGATCACACACCTTCACAGCCGCGCTCAAAAGACAGATGATAGCGTGAGTTCTGGTAAGGCCTTTATATAATATGTTAATGATCAGGGTAGAGCCGAAAGTCTATGACTTTTAGGCACTGCTCAACGGGATGGATAGCAACACAACCACTTGCTCCGGGTGTATGTAGACGGGGCTGGCACGAGCTCACTATGATGTGGGTTCTTTACTTGGGGATCCACTTTGTTAGATGTTTGGAATTCAAAGTTAATGCAGAGGCCTGGAATTTTCGAGCCATTGGGGCTCGGTCCCCCAAACCTTAGGCTTCAAGCCTCATGAACTTCATTGGGTCAATTGTGGTGAAGCTCCTAGGTGCCTCTTGGAACAGATGGTGAAGCTTGGGTGAAGGCTGGTTGTTCTAGGGGTTGATTGTTCTAGGGGTTGATTCCCCTTCTTTTCAACCATCGTTCTTTTCAAACACCGGCTGTTTCCCCTGGATTTTTGATGGTTTCCTGAAAAGAAGGATCCCTGTAAAGAATGCCACTAAAATCGACTAAATGGGTGGTGAATTCACCTTTTTGGTGAATTCACCTACCAACCAAAATGGGATCCCAAAACGGTTTTGACAGCCACTGAATCCTTACGGTTTTTCGTCGGACCAGACGTTTTGCCCCCGAGGCCCTGGACTCGGTGCCCCTGCGCCTGGTGCAGGCGGAGGCGGGGCTGCTGCGGAAGCGGTTCCTGGCGGCGCAGGTGGCACCAGCGCCTCGCTGTCTCCCGGGGAGCGTTTTATGAGAACGGAAGGCGGTAAAGATCAATGGGACCTCTGGTTGCGTGTTTTTTTTTTTTGTTTTCTTTCTCTTGGTTGGTTTCCTCTGGGTTTTGCTGACTGTGGATCAAGGTGAAAAAAGGTACGCTCAGAAAACACACACACACACACCCTGTTGAGCCGCAATCCAATCCCTGGTGAAGGTTCGTAAGGGACAGTCCCAGCCAGAAATCGGTTCTTTGATTCTTTACCTGGTTTTGGAAAGACCCCTTAAGTACCAGGCTTTGATTGTGACTCAGTTCCTTCATCAGGCACACAACCAACCGGTTCGGACGGAAGGCTTCCCAGACACGCTCGGGCAAGTGAACACGCGAGCTGACTAATTGGATAAAATGAGATCGCCCGAGGGCGTGTTCATAGTCATTTGCCCAGAACACCCAGGAATTGTCATCCCCGGGATTGTGCTTGGGGAGCAGCCTTTTTCAGAGGGAATCCGAAACACTTCTTTGGGGAGACACCCCCCTCATGTTTTTCCAGGTTGACGAATCTGGGGTCAACATTACATTACGGGAAGGTTGGGTTTGGGAGGTTGGGTGGTTTGGTAGGGTTTGGGGGCTTGCGGCTGGGCCTCGCATGCGCTGTGGTGGCATAGATGGCCTATTGCCAACAAGCAGAGACTTTCATTCTCACATGGAAGGCTGGAAGGTTCTGTAACAAGCCTGGGTTGACATCCAGAGACCAGCTTTCCACAATCATGGTTGTTTGTTTGCAGGTCATAGGTCTGACATGGTCAGACTACTTGACTCGATGTGGGGCGAGACTGGCAGTCGCTTTTTCAACACGGTTGACGGACGCATTGCTACACCACCTCTCCCAGCCCCATTTTGGTCATTCCGCCACGTTTTGCAACCAAAGGCCCTGAAATGGCTTTTGTAAGCGGTGCTGGGTACGTCCGCCAACAGTACAAGTAGTACCGCGCAAGGCGGTGGCGGAAGTTTCTAAAAAAGAACCACTATAGGAGGCTTGAACAACCAGGGCAAACATGTTTGGGGCCAAATTGAAAACCAATCATGTTTTGTTTGTGACGAACATGGCCAAACGGTCACAAAAGAAATCAACAGGTCATGTCTTCACAGGCAACTATTCCACCGCTCGGACAAAAACTGGAAAGAAAACCTGGCTGACAGGGAGCCTGCCTGACCGCAAATGTTTGACAAGTCTTAAGCCTCCATCATTTACCCTTTGTTACCATCCGCCCGCCCGTTGTCCCACCGGCTCTTTTTCCTTTTTATGCGGGCAGATTCACTTTGTCTCTGTTCAAGGCAGCACGGTCAGAAAAGACGCATGCTGCCAGGCAAGGCACACTGCAAGGCACACGGCCTGGCAAGCGCCGGGCGGTCAGAAAAGACGCACCCTGGCGCATCTCAAGCGCATTCAGCGCTGTCTTGTCAAGCGTTCAAGGTCATCGTGCACCTCTTGCGCCGCGGTGCGAAGCTGGAGACACTCGTCAATGTCATTTTGCTCGAAGTGTTTTTTGGCGTGCAGCGGAGTAAAGGCAACCAAGCCGGGTATGTCTTGGCCTTCGTTGCTGTGAAACTCAGGGAGCCAGCGGGGAAGGCCTATGAGCATCACGCGGTCATCGCCGTCTGCTGCTCTTTCGTCCGCACGGGCCACAAAGCCTAACTCCTGCAAAAGCGTGCGAAGATACTGGCTGGCCCGCTGGTCTCGCGCGCGCGGGTCAGCCCCTTTGCTTCCGATCTCCGTGTACCTCAAGTATCGCTGCGCGTTCAGAGTGGCCATGATGCCGTGTTTTTTGTTGAAGCCATGCCAGTGTGGGCACACGGTGCCAAAGCCCATAAGCTGCTTGTGCCTGCGACATCTTCCAAGAGGGCATGTGTCGTGCACCAAGTAGTGCTCGATGTCCCCCGCATCGTTTAAGTATCCAATGGGGCGATACTTTTCACCCCACATGGTGCAGCAAACGGGTCGCACCACAGAGCGGGCAGCGTGGTGCCTCTTGCGGTAGTTATGCGCCACCCAGCCGGCATCGGCATCGCCAGGACGCGTGCGCTGCGCTCTGATGCCGCAGCCTAAAAGAAAGTCATACAAGGCAACATCCCAAGCCTCCTGGCGCGCCAAGTGCACGGAAGCACACATGCCCAGCATGAGCTCCACGTGTGCTCGCAAGTGTGGATGCATCACACTGTCGGGCCTCAGCGTGGCCATGATTTCAGCTCCCAAAGCTTGCAAGTGGATTTGCGCTCCAAGGGCTGAGACAGGGGCAGAAAAGCCGCCTGCGTGGCCAGCAGCAGGGGCAGAAAAGCCGCCTGCGTCTGACATCCACCAAGGCATGCCGAGATTGGATTGCTCGAAAGAGGCTCGCCAGTCCCTTGAAAGCAGGACGTGCCCCAAAGTCATATCTGCAGGCACCGGCAACGGGACTTGCAAGCAGACATCCGTCTCGGAGATCACATTGTCCCGCGAAGTGTTTAGGGGCTCACCAGTGTTGTCGCCCCAGTTCACCTCCATCGCCCCGGCCGAGCATCGAATGGCCGGCAAGGCTCTCGGCAAGGGCAAAGCGCCGCTTGCCTCCAAGTAAACATCGTGCTCCATAAAGGACTGCCGCGGCGGAAGCTCCGGCAGCAAGCCGAGATCGGAAGCAGCCACATGGCGCCGCACCTGCTTCAAGTCTGCCCGGTAGCCCTCGGGGATCAAAGGATCCCTGCACATAAGCGCGTACTCTTCCGAGAAGGCAGTCTCATCAATTTCGTGCGCCACGTCCTGCTGCGCCGCCCACCAAGCCTCCCAGTCGGCAGTGTCTGGCAGCAATAAGCGGAGAGCGTTGCCTTGCCAGCAGCTCGGACGCGCCGTCCGGTGGAGCCACGTGACGTAGCAGTACTTGTGCACCACGGCCAAGATATCAAAATTTTCGCCTCCTGCAGCGGCAAAGCCACCAGTCTTAAGAAGGTGCTGGACAGCAAAAATGAATAATTCAAGGTGAGCACCGACCACATGTAAAGGAAGACCAGACACTGGAAGAGCGCCATGGCCGGCATACCACCAAGAGGCAACTCCGGAAAAACCTCCGCGGCAACAAGCATACGCTGCAGCGCTGCAAGCTCTTGCTGCAACTCCCGACTAGATGCCAGCAACTCGCTAGCGTAGGCAATCAAGCCTTGAGCGTCCTCCGCGCTCTGTATGACCCGGAACGAAAGCAAGGTCGCGTCCGAAGTAACGTCAAGCAAGCAGTCCACCCCGCGCCGAGACAGCGTCTGCGCACCTGGCTGAAAGAGCACGCCTAGTGGGGCATCGCAAGGCAGCACCAAGCACAGCGCGGTGTCCTCCACGTCGGCCGCGGCAGATTGGGCCACCTCTGGCGCGAAGGACACCCTTTTCTTTTTCTTGGCGCTGGGCGCAGCCGCGGCGTGGGCAGAGTCGTCCTGCACGTCAGCCCACGCAGGTCTGCGAGTCGTGGCTGCTTTCGGGGAGGCGGTCAGAAAAGACGCACCTTCCCCGGCAGCGGCGGGCAGAAAAGCCGCACCACTGCCAGAGGCTGCTCTTGGGGAAGCGTTCAAAAAAGCCGCAACAGACGCTGCTTCCGGGGAGGTGGTCAGAAAAGACGCACCATCCCCAGTAGAAATGAAGTGCTCGTGTATTTCCGCTGCAAGCGTGTCCCAAGGCGTGCTGAGCTGAAAGGGACAGGCGCACAAGCCACAGCGCTCCGGGAAAGCTTGCTGCAGAGCGCGCATGATAGGGCACCAGTGGCGGGCCATACGCACGCGGGAAGCTTGCTGAAGTACAGCGCGGCCTTGAGCGGTAAGGGCAGCGAGGCCGGCGCCTTCCAGCCAGTCTGCCAGCCAAGCTTTTCTGAGGGGCGTGCCGCGCTCGGCGGCAGCCGCTTGGATGAACTTGCGCGTGTCGAGGCAAATATCGCTGTAGCCAGCGGATACAGTCGTGGACGTCTCTCGAAGGTCCTTGTCCAACAGCTGCACGCTGTGCAAGTGCGCCGGAACTCGGCCGCCAAGGAACATCCGTCGGGTGCGCGACACCACCAGGTCCGCCTGTCGGAAGCAGACTTTCGCCGCCTTGTTGTCGCGGCATTGAGCTGCTTCGCTCAGCTCCGCTTGCACTCGCCGCTCCGCGGCCCACTGCCAAGTAAACCTTCGCTGCTGGATCCCCAGCAGGTCGTAAAGAAGCTGGAGCACAAAGTATAGCATCCGCGAAGAGAACACGCTGCGATGCTTGCCAGCATTGCAAAGACAAATCAGCCGGACCTGTGGCACTTTCTTGCCTTTGCACACGTGGCGCAGCCAGCACACCACAGTCAAAGTCAAGGCCCACATGGCGTTGAACAAATAATTGTCGCCACCCTGCTCGAACTGATGCCAGAGACAGCCACCGTCCAGCGTGTGCTTCCAGCAGCTGTGCACCCTGTGTGCAGTCATGAAGTCATCAAGCCAGAGCAGCAACGCCGGCACCACCACTGTAGTGGAAGCTAAAGCCTCGGTCAAGCCATCCCGATCGGCCTTGGCCCCGTCAAAATCCGAGTCCCATCTCGGGTGGCAAACGTCCGTTTTGCCACCGGCGTAAAAGCCAATCCAAGAAGGCAGGTCGGACACCGAGTCTCGCAGAAGGTCTGCCAGCAACACAAATGCCGGATTCGGCGCAGCCATGGCGACGCCAGGCGGGCAGAAAAGCCGCGCCTAGGCTACTGCAGTTGCCAGGCGGGCAGAAAAGCCGCGCCAAGCAAGTTGCCAGGCGGGCAGAAAAGCCGCACCCAGCAAAAGCAGAACCAAACAAAACTTGCGAGGCTGCGCGTGTGCTGTGATGTGATGTGTGTGGCGATGAGCCTTTAGGTAGACCTTGCGTGTGCGTGTGTGTGTGTGTGTGTGTGCTGTGCGGTGTTTTTGTGATGCTGTTGAAGTATGCCAGTTGACTCATGCCTGATGTGAGGCTTTGAGCAGGTCGAGCATTTTCAAAAATCAGTCATTTCAACATGAGGTAAGCCAACGTTGACAGCAAGGTGCCCTGCAAAATTCCCGATGTCGGGAGCCTCGTTTTTCAAAAAACCAACCACACAGGAGACTTTGTATTCTGACAAACTTCTTTGTGGCAGTAGAGCGAAACCACAAAAAAAGCACCGACCAGAGGTGATCAACTTCCTTCAAAATGTTATCGAATGCTTACAGCAATGGTGGTTCCCCATAAAAAAATGGTGGCTCCTAGTAGGGACACAAATCACGGACCCGTAGTAGCGCGACCTATTCTTTGGATCAATGAAGTCTTCCATGGTACCAATCACAACACATGTGGATTCAAAAACCTCGTGCAATTCAGCTACCTGCAATTTCCCATTTCAATGCTTGGTACTTGTCTCACGTATGTTTGATTATAGCTGCTTAGAGACCCATCGTACTTGATTCAATCCCCATGGTTTCCAAGGCCAGGGGTACCCCTATTCTGAGACCTACGTATTTCGTGGCAAGTGAATCTGGACTTCCAAGGAATGTGAATGAGCTAGGGGGCTAGCATGGGACAACATGCGAACTGATGTCAAAATAAAGGGACCCTTTTTGGTAATCCTTGAAGGGAAAACAAAAGAATCCAACCACCTCCAAACGGTTTACACTATTTGCGAACTGAGTGCTAGAATTACTACAAACACGCATGTGTCAATCCGAGTAGTTTTCTTCGCAAATCGGCTGCTGACTCCTTCACTCCTGCCAAGTAACACGGCTGCGCCGGCGCGGCGCAAGTATACGGCGATCAGAAAAGATGCACCGTATACTTCCTGCAACTGCTCGTGCAACAGCTTGCACGGCGCTGAGGAGGCGGTCAGAAAAGACACACCTACCTCGCTGTGGCCTGGCTGCGGCCAGTATAGCCTGTGGCCGCAGACAACCTCGAGCTGTTGGCATCACGCTCACGGCGCTCTTTGCGGGACTTTTCTCTCATGCACGTTTGATCCACGCTCCACGATGAGCGCTCTGCCATGAACTGCACAAGTCCCTGTGCAATGTGCGCTTGAGCATCCCCCGGCAAGTGATGCCGCAAAGACTTCCAGAACTGCGGCCCAGACTCTCCTAAGACATCGTACGCTGCCTGCATGTCCTCCGGCACTGCCTCCCTGGGCCGAAACACAAAATCAGGATGCTGGTCCATGAAACGTTGCATTCGCGCTTCCGCCTCAGACAAATCACGCGCAGTCATGTCAGCTTTGCGGAACCCCTTCGCCTTTCCTTTTTTGCCGGCGTTCGACCCACCTTTTTTGCCGGCGGCTTTCGCACCGCTTTTTTTTCCAGTCCCATGCCAGCCGTACATGTTTGCCCATTGATCAGTGCCTGGAGGAAGCGGGGGCCACGGTGGGGGGAACCCTTTTCCCCACCACATGTTCCAGCCTGGCGGTTGGTGGTACAGTGATGCTGGCGGATTCGTCCATGCGGCAGAGACACTCGAGCCAGTATCATCGCATCCGCCAGCTGAGGAAGCAGGAGGTCGCGGGCTTCCAGGCGCAGTGGAGGCGGTCAGAAAAGACGCACCAGATGAATACTGCGCGGGGGCACTTGCGGCATTTGACTGCGCCGCATTTGGAATGTCTTCAAGGGCATTCATGCTTTTGATCACGATTTCTTTCGGAATGTTGCCTTTCTCGTAGTTGTCCAGAACACCGCCCCAAAACATTGCCGGACCCGGTGGCAGCATCTGGCCAAATCGCTTTGCCAGCGCAAGAAAATCGGCATCCACGTGAGCCATGGCGCTGCCTGGCGGGCAGAAAAGCCGCGCGCAGGCTCGCACGTTGTCAGGCGGGCAGAAAAGCCGCACCAGGCAATATAAAAAAAAAGCTGCGAGATGTGCTCGTGCGTGTGGTGTGATGTGCTTCTATGCGTGTGGTGTGTGTGTGTGAGCTGTGTGTCGATCCGTGATGCTGTGGTTTGTGATGCTGCTGTGGTGCTGCATCATGCCAGTTGGCTCATGCCTAAAGTGAGGCTTTGAGCCATTGCAGCACGCATTGCGGAGATTATACCTGCAAAGTTCTCGGTACTGCCCGTATATTTAAGTCACCGAAGACAACACCAGCGGTTCCCCAATTTGAAGGCGTCCTGTTTTTAAACAAATCTATTTGACTGACTACTGAGCGACGATCAATGAGCTGCTGAGCACATGCTTTTCGTTTTTTAGTACAGTCCGTGTATTCACGACCAGGAAAAAACACGAGGTACCCGAAAGCCCTATGTTTTTTAAGGAGCCTGAAATGAATTTCGGTAAGTAAGCCCTGAACGACAGCCATGTGTTGTCTCGATGGTATTCTACAAAAATTCCATCTGTGCTGCCGTCATGCCTTGCTTCGGAGACCCCAGCCCGTTTGGTTTTCCGTGCTCGCGAGGCCCAGAATACGTCGGGCAGCATATGGGCGGCCAGAAAAAGCGCACCCACATGCGTGTTGTCAACTTCGCTGCCACAAAAAAGCATGCCACTTGTGCACAAGGCTCCACAAAGCGGGCAGGCAAAGCCAAACGGGCAAGTGGCTGCAGTATCCACAAGGGTTGCACGTGCTCAATGAACTAGCGCCGATCAGAAAAGATGCACCACTAGTTCAAGCCTTTAAGACCAAAATCCACAAATAATGCCTTTGCAAGTGAGCAAGTTGCGATCAGAAAAGATGCACCACTAGCTCGTGTCTGAGCTGGTGCCTGGAGCAGGCACCAGCCGTGCTTCTTGTGCGCCGCTTGCCGAAGATGCTGCCCGCTGGCGCTGTTGCATTTCTTCGTGCCTCCAGCCACGGCTGTAGAAGCAGCACTCATCGAACAGTCGCAGATACTCTTTGCGCAGCCGCTCATTCTTTGTGTACTTGATCTCCTTCCAGCCGCTGTGCTCCTGGAGAACTTCCAAGACAAAAATGGCATCCGCCTCATCGAGATGCTTGCGCAGCGCAAGCCAAAACACTGGAGACTCCCGAATCTCTCGAAGTAACTCGCGTGCCCGCGCGGGCGGCTCTTCAGTCCTCGCTGCACAGCGGGCGTCGCAGGCGTCCGATCGCGCCCACTCCATTTTCTCGTGCATGCCCCAGCCGGAAACTTTCCAGCGGCTGGCATCCACATGCTTCGGCAGACGACTGGTCGCCGAGTTCTCCATCGCGTTTGCGGTCAGAAAAGACGCACAAGCGAAAAAAAAAAAAAGGCGACAACTTGCTCGGATGTGGTAGCTAGCTAAAGCTGGTCCAACACTTCTGTTGAGATTGTTTGCAGTGAGACAGCTGCTGTGTTTGGTAGTGCTTGCTGATGCTGTGTGTTGATGGCAGTTGGTGTGTTTGGCTGGTGGTAACCGCATCTGGCTCATGCCCAAAAGAGCTAGAGCCGAACAGCAACGGCACGGCCGAGACCCCATTTGAGGTGCAGCTTTCGCCATATGTCACAACTGTCGAGGACTATCACTGTTTCGAACAAAACAACCACTAGGTGATCGCTGAAAACAGAGAAGTCACATGAAAGTGCAAAAAAGGAGCGCAGGGTGCTGAAGCAAGGTGCAGCGAACTGCAACGACAAAACAACACATGCCGACCGACCTTCCCATAACATAACTGTTTTGTCAGCGCGCCGAGTCTTTACAGTGCTTTCCAAGACTCAACATGAACAAAAGTACAACAGCTCGTGCAGGATGTGTGCCTACCTTCCTATAACATAACACGTGCCGACTTTCCTGCCAACATGCCAGTCACCGTATCTTTTTGCTATGACGCCTGCCTTCTGCGTGCCTCAAATCCCTGACAGCAATACTCCAAACTGGCAACGGCGGTCAGAAAAGACACGCCTCTTGAGTCAGGCAAGGGAATGTAGCCAGCATCTCTGATAGTGGCTTTGCGCGGCACGCATGGCGGCGGCTAGACAGCACGGACAGATGGTAACCGAGCAGCAGCAGCATGCCGGGATGACAACGGCGGTCAGAAACGACGCACCGCTGAATTCAGCGAAGAGCTTCACTCGGCAGTATAGCTTGGAGATGCGAGCATATTGCGGACACATTGCACCTTGCTATTTGGTGTCTGCTGCGTAAACTCTTCAGGTGGCACACGCTTTCGTGAGTTGCCCATGTCCATGTCTTGTCTTTGCCACTGTAGCCTCTCTTGCCACGCTTGCGCGTCGACGTTGGAAGAGTGCTGCAGCACTTGCCAGGCTTCAATATTTCCCTTTGCTACAACAGGCCTGGCAATGATTCGAAAGGTCGCATTTGGAAGCAACTCTCTGCCCAAGTCAAGCAATGCAGTAGTCGAAACCAGCCATGACAATGTCATCTTCGGACGTGACTCGCTGCCAAGATCCGATGCCTCAACGCTCACACGCAAGCCGGCTTCGTCTGCCTCCTGTCGATTTTGCGGCTTTTTATTTCCGATCTGTACCAGTAACTCGACGCAATCGAGCAAGCAATCCTTCGGCCCTGTGATTTGCTCAGCGGCATCTACAACAACCTCCTCTGCTCGCACCGCAGGAATTCCACTGCAGCCGCCGCTCGCTGAAAAACGTAATAAAGGCTTCGCAGTGCCAGTCCATGTCTGTGGCAGCATCCGAATCTGTAAAACCTGTAAATAGTTGCGCGCCGCGCGACTTTGCCAAGCCTCCTCCTCCATGATCGCAAGTCGCACAGAAAAGTTCAAGCCGCGTAGTGTTTGCAGTACAGTAAGCTGATCTTGAGGCTCGATGCTTCCAGGAGTAGTGATGCCGGCTGATGCAAACATTTCGTCTGCTTGCGCAGTAAACATTTTGGCTTCCAGCAATCCTGTGTGGTCCACAAGTTGCACGTCGATTGCATAGCACCGACGCTGCGCGCCTTCGTGCTGAGCACAGGCACTCTTGAAGCACTCGGAGCAGCCAGTATAGTGCCAATCCAAGGCGGTGCGCCGAGGATTAATGTCCACCAGGGTGACCCACGGGACTTCCCAAACTTCCGCGTTATCAAACTTGCGGCAGCCAGACGACGGCAGAAAGCAATCTAATGTCGACGCGGAAACATAAATGGCACGCGCCTGAGACAGCTGCTGTGTTTGGTAGTGCTTGCTGATGCTGTGTGTTGATGGCAGTTGGTGTGTTTGGCTGGTGGTAACCGCATCTGGCTCATGCCCAAAAGAGCTAGAGCCGAACAGCAACGGCACGGCCGAGACCCCATTTGAGGTGCAGCTTTCGCCATATGTCACAACTGTCGAGGACTATCACTGTTTCGAACAAAACAACCACTAGGTGATCGCTGAAAACAGAGAAGTCACATGAAAGTGCAAAAAAGGAGCGCAGGGTGCTGAAGCAAGGTGCAGCGAACTGCAACGACAAAACAACACATGCCGACCGACCTTCCCATAACATAACTGTTTTGTCAGCGCGCCGAGTCTTTACAGTGCTTTCCAAGACTCAACATGAACAAAAGTACAACAGCTCGTGCAGGATGTGTGCCTACCTTCCTATAACATAACACGTGCCGACTTTCCTGCCAACATGCCAGTCACCGTATCTTTTTGCTATGACGCCTGCCTTCTGCGTGCCTCAAATCCCTGACAGCAATACTCCAAACTGGCAACGGCGGTCAGAAAAGACACGCCTCTTGAGTCAGGCAAGGGAATGTAGCCAGCATCTCTGATAGTGGCTTTGCGCGGCACGCATGGCGGCGGCTAGACAGCACGGACAGATGGTAACCGAGCAGCAGCAGCATGCCGGGATGACAACGGCGGTCAGAAACGACGCACCGCTGAATTCAGCGAAGAGCTTCACTCGGCAGTATAGCTTGGAGATGCGAGCATATTGCGGACACATTGCACCTTGCTATTTGGTGTCTGCTGCGTAAACTCTTCAGGTGGCACACGCTTTCGTGAGTTGCCCATGTCCATGTCTTGTCTTTGCCACTGTAGCCTCTCTTGCCACGCTTGCGCGTCGACGTTGGAAGAGTGCTGCAGCACTTGCCAGGCTTCAATATTTCCCTTTGCTACAACAGGCCTGGCAATGATTCGAAAGGTCGCATTTGGAAGCAACTCTCTGCCCAAGTCAAGCAATGCAGTAGTCGAAACCAGCCATGACAATGTCATCTTCGGACGTGACTCGCTGCCAAGATCCGATGCCTCAACGCTCACACGCAAGCCGGCTTCGTCTGCCTCCTGTCGATTTTGCGGCTTTTTATTTCCGATCTGTACCAGTAACTCGACGCAATCGAGCAAGCAATCCTTCGGCCCTGTGATTTGCTCAGCGGCATCTACAACAACCTCCTCTGCTCGCACCGCAGGAATTCCACTGCAGCCGCCGCTCGCTGAAAAACGTAATAAAGGCTTCGCAGTGCCAGTCCATGTCTGTGGCAGCATCCGAATCTGTAAAACCTGTAAATAGTTGCGCGCCGCGCGACTTTGCCAAGCCTCCTCCTCCATGATCGCAAGTCGCACAGAAAAGTTCAAGCCGCGTAGTGTTTGCAGTACAGTAAGCTGATCTTGAGGCTCGATGCTTCCAGGAGTAGTGATGCCGGCTGATGCAAACATTTCGTCTGCTTGCGCAGTAAACATTTTGGCTTCCAGCAATCCTGTGTGGTCCACAAGTTGCACGTCGATTGCATAGCACCGACGCTGCGCGCCTTCGTGCTGAGCACAGGCACTCTTGAAGCACTCGGAGCAGCCAGTATAGTGCCAATCCAAGGCGGTGCGCCGAGGATTAATGTCCACCAGGGTGACCCACGGGACTTCCCAAACTTCCGCGTTATCAAACTTGCGGCAGCCAGACGACGGCAGAAAGCAATCTAATGTCGACGCGGAAACATAAATGGCACGCGCCTGAGACCTGTTGCCGGCCAAAGCAGACCGGTTAGACAGCTTCCTAACAACATCTTGGCTGGTGTTGGACAGTGTGTCAGGATTCTCGCCGGTCAGAAAAGACGCAGCAAGTTCGCCGGTCAGAAGAGACGCAGCGGAGCCTTTCACCCACTTGAACGCGAACCCGTTCTTGTCTTGCGAGGCTTGAACTGCAATCCCTGTTAGCAAGTATGCACTGCCAGCTTGCAGGCCAGCAACATCAGTGGCAAACTCCGCAAAACCTACTAGCTCGGCTTGCCAGCGCTCATTTTCAAATTTCTCCTCCACAAGTGCCTTACCCAAGCTTTTGCCTGACTTGGGAGTGAAAGCGTTTGCTTCGAGAACGCGACACTTGATGCGAACTAGACCTTCGCGCAAGCAGCTGGCGGCTTTGAAAGAGGTTTCTGGTATTGTCCGCGCTAAGTCTGCCAACTTAAGCTCTGGAAATCCACACAAGGAGCGTGAACTTTCTTCGTCTGCGGGCGCTACTTGCAGGTGCTTGTCAAAGCGAACCATGACTTGCACCCCTGAGTAGCTATATTTCATTTTATCGGCCTTGCGCAAAGACAGGGACACACAGGTTAAGCTTACCAGCTGTCCGGCATGAAAGACTTGCTTCGCTGCCTCTTTAAGTTCTCTCCAAGCCTCAATTTGTATGACTTGCTTGCGGCCCGGCCCGCAGACAAGATAGCAGGAGAGAACTTGATCTGTATCTTGGAAATCCACCAAGCGGCCCACGAGACGTCGGTCGGCTCCGAGCTTGCTTCCCTTGGACAACTCGTGTGGCTGTATCGCCATAGGCTTTTTCTCAGCAGCTGCATTAGTACCTGACGTCGATCGGGAAAAAAACGAAGCAGCTTCACCGAGCATTGCAAAGGGCGCAATGTCAGGCGGGCAGAAAAGCCGCGCCAGACAACTAGTGGAGTGTGTAGAAGTGTGTGCTCGTGGAACATCGTGACATAATGTGCAGTGTGTGCTCTTGAAGTGTGGGCTCTTAAATGCTAAACATCATAATGTTGCCATGATGGACTCATGCCGAAAAAAGGCTGCAAGCAGAGAGTAAGCCAAAAAAAACAGGTGCCGTCGCGAGAGTGCCAACATGCGTGTCTCTACCATCTATTTTTGGCCTTACAAAGACTTCCTTTGGTAGGGCATGACATGCTCCGTGCTCCCTTCCTATCATGCTGACGTTTTCCAAGCGTTGACAAACCAAAAGCACCACAGATTTTGAGCAAGCACAAACAGTACATATGCCTATGTTTGCTGCCTAGCGTATGCCCAGCACAGACACGACAGAACTGCACAGGCCCGCCGTGTGCTTTTCCAATGCGCGCCGTCTCGATGTCGGTGGAACAGTGGCCGCCAGTCGCGCAGTCAGAAAAGACACACGCGCTGGCAGCGGTAGCTCTCGCAGACTTATTCTTGTTGCCTCATCCGCCACGCGCCAGGCCTGCGCAGTCTATTGTAGTCATTTTCCCATGCTGCGTGCCACCAGCGGAACTGATACCCGCCAGCACCAGTTTGACAACGTCTGCAAGTCAGCGCTTCACAGGCTTGCGTGGGCAAGCGCCACCCTGGCGCACTACTTCCCCAGGGACATCTATGGATGATAAGAAACAGATCTTGAAACTGCCCAACTTGCGCGGGCTCCCGGGCACAGAACGCCTCAAAGGCTGAAATCATCGCTGCAGAGTCCACGCGTGCGTCATCGATCCAACGAGGCAGATCGGCCATGGCAGCGATGTAGCCGGATGCAGTAGCAGTGCGTGTCAGTGGCGTAGCTAATCTAAGTGTCAGAGGTGAGGTTCTGCACGTGTACTTGTCATGAACCAATCACAGCCAGTACAATACATAAACGTGTGCAAGGAACTGTTCGGCTATCATGTAGGACATTGCTGTAAGACATAACATTGCAGGCATGCCGCGCAACCTGATGCTTCCTCAACCAAGACCAAAACACATCACCGCCTCGGATCTAAAAGAACTCACATGGAACCCGCGTTATAACATCGACATTCTCAAGCCCAGGGTGCGCACTTCTGTTGCTCGATACCAAAACAAGCCTATGTTTCCTTTGCTCCCCTCCCAGTGCGCAAAGCTCTCATGGCATCACCGTGACCGCCTTCGGAAGTCAAAGTACTCACCTGGCACCCATCTTGAAGTCATACTATTAAGCACGATAATACGTACCACTTATCTTTTTGAAAAAAAAGGGGCTCAGAAAAAAACACTGTTTCCGCGCACCCAGTGCTTTTTCCAGTGAGGTGATGCCGCTGTTCACAGATCACGTCTCGGGCGATCTGAGCTGTGCATTCGCAGTGCTTGGCAGTGGCTTGACGCCTAACTACACGTATCACCAGCTCACGCGGTCAGAAAAGACACACGACGAGCTGCCTCTCTCCCGGCGCGCAAAACGGCCAGAAAAGGCGCGTTGTTTGCACGCGGCTTCAAGTGAGCGCTTTGGGCAAAGCAGTTTTGCCCACGGCCAAGGACACCGAGCGCCGCATGTCCTCCTCCGACAAAGCGGCGCTGAGCTTGCACTTCCGCCACGTAAGCCACTGGGCTGCAACCTCGTGGCCCTCGAGCGTCAAGCGCGTGCACTGCCTCTGCCGCTGCGCAGTTGGAACTTCCTGAGTCAAGACATCGAAGCAGTACTCACAAACTTGGCTCATCTGAAACTCGGTCTCCCCCGGCTTGGAATACCAAAAGTCCCGTGTGCGATGGCAGCAGCAGCACTCGCTCGCCTCTCTGCGCTGCGGCACTTCCAGCGCCGCTTCATAGCGGCCTTTCAGCCTCTGAAGCAAGTCTCCCTCCAAGCGGTACCACTGCGCATCTGAGGCAGCCATGGCACAGCGGGCAGAAAAGCCGCGCTGCTAGAAGAAAAAAAAGCTGTGATTTCCCTGCTTTGTTGCGGTGATGCTGTGTCGGTGCCTGGGCTTGTGATGAAGCTGTGTCAGTGCTTGCTGTCATGATGTTGCAATGTTGCAGCCATATTTAGCTCATGCATAACCAGCTGCGGATAAGAGACAACTCTGTTCTGTGTTGTGTTGACAAACGCAGGTGTCGACAATGAAACACGGAAAAACATGCTGTAAAAACCCCAAGCTTGCCTTCGCCTCTGTTGCCTGATATCTATCATGGTCGTCGCGATCACTCCAGCTCCCTCGCACATCACTCCCAAAAAACCGTAGCCAGGACACAACTCACGGCATCGCGAACGTCTGCATTGTTTTTTTTTGCCATCTGTCAGATGAAGTATACACGCAGCACCAACTCACGTGGTCAGAAAAGACGCACGTGACCTGATGAAAACGAAGGAATCTGTGTCCGTTGAACAAACCGTACCGTACACAAAGCAACAAACAAGAAACCAATGTAACAAGGGGTCTCCACATGTCAACCCGCCCACCCTCATCCCGTGACTCCACGTGTGGGAGTCTGAGTTGACAGCGGTGGAGCCGGCTTGGTACCAGGGGCCAGTATACCAGACAAAAAGAACTAACCGTACCATGAACCAACCAAGTGATTCTTCGTTTTCAATTGCTCCCAAGGAAAGCTCACGTAATGTGGATCATTACCAAAGCTTCAACTGCGACCAGGAAACACCAATGATCATCTTACTACCAATGTCTAAATGATCCACGACGAGCTTGTCTACGCTACGACTCTGCAGTGCCACTACTTGGCGTCTAGATTCTGTGGCACTCTTGGCGTCTAGATTCCTGTAGATGCCTCCCCTCAAAGTACCCTGCGCCCGCTGCGCAGCTTGCTGCTCGTGCACACCATCTGCTTGCCAAAGCGTGCCAAAAATGCCCACTCAATGCTAGGCGCTACCACTGGCTTGCCAAAACCGGTCAGAAAAGACACAGTCTTTGAAGCAATAGATAATCCCTCACGCATACCAGTCTTCGGGGCTGATGCCCATTTCTTCTCGCGTCAGGTATGTCGAGTTCTGTGCATCCAGCTCTTCATAGAACTCAGCAAGAATCTGACGATGCTCTGCCTCCTCCTTTATCTGCTGCAGCTGATCTGGAGTCAAAGCATCATCATCCTCGTGCGGCATTCCGTCTTCGTCTTCTCCCGCAGCGACTTCGTCGGCACCTGCAACACCGCGCATGGTGCGACGCTTGTTGCGGCCGCCGCCGAGTTTGCTGGCCGGCAAACGTTGTGGCTTGTCCGTGTAGCCAGGGTCTGGCAGCACGCCACGGAGGGACAGCATTTGAGTGAGGTCTGCCAGCTCAGCCTCGCTCAATGGGGCTCCAGTTTTTCCAGTTTTTGCTTCCGACCACTTTCTGTGACGCTCGAGGTCATCTTGCAAGGAGGCTTTGCCAAAGAAATGGCGTCCAGCAGTCTCATCGTGCTTTTTGTCCAGCTGTGCCTCTAAAGTGGAGCGGTACCGAAACAAGGCGGTCTCTGCAACGGCACGAAACACCCAGTAGTCAGGCACGTGGCGAAACGCCATGTGCCTGAAATCGGTCACGCGTGACAGCCCAACAAAGGCCAAGCCAGGCACCGTGCGAAACGGCTGCCAAGTAGGCTCGTGCGCCATATCGAACACACAGCCATCGGACAACGTCAATCCTTGGCTTTTGTGCACTGTCATGCCATAGCTCAATACCAGCGGGAACTGCTCGCGGTAGAGCATGGGCATGCGCTCATGTCGAACGCGTTGCAGCCCAATGCACACGTATGTTGGATGGCCTTCTACCATGCATGGCCCAAGGTAGCCCGGAAAGTCCACAATCAAATATTTCAAGCTTGATGCTGAGCAGCCTCCGACCTCTGCTGCGTTCCGTGATTTCGCTTGAGCTGCTTGCTGACCTGCTGCGCCGTCAGAAAAGACGGGCGCCGCTGCATGCCGGACAACTCCGACGATCTTGCCACGCAAGCCGTTCACCAAGTTCCACACTGTGCGAACATTGGACGTCAGCATCACGGGAGCGCCCCGGGTGCAGTGCAAAACTCGGCGCAGTCCGCCAAAGGAGTCACAAGAATGACGCTCTACCAACGGGCTCGAGTCTGCCGACCACACGCGCAAAATGCCCGTGCCACCTTCTGCTGCAGCGTCCTCGCCCAAACGGCGGCCGTTGAACTGGCCGGCGCGCTGCTTCTCACAAAAAAGGTGCACGCATTCTTCGTGGAAGCGCCGGATTTCTTCGGCCGTCAAAGTGCACTCTGGGCTGGTGAGATCGTGTGTCTTCCACAACGCGACATCTTCTTTTGTGTGTGCAGCATCGCGGAGTCTCAGCAGTGACTCCTTGTACAGCGAAACACCTGCCTGCCGATGCACACGTCGCAGGCGAATCACGTTGCGGATGCTGCCAAACAATCTTGCCCCAAGGTTGACATCCGCATGATCTTTGCCCGTGGCCTGGGCGGCCGTGCTGAGCAAAGTTGCGTCATCCTTCACTGCCACGGGGGGCAGCTGGCCAAAGTCGCCCGCAAGCACGACTTTGACGCCACCAAAAGGCAAGCGCGCGCCACACTTGCAGGCGCCTTTGCGGTCACAGTGCTTAGGGTGGTAGGTTGCGTACCGCCACTGCTGCAAGCGCATGTGAATGTATGCCAAAACTTTCTTCTCGATCATTGACACTTCGTCCACTTCAAGCACTGCCATCTCTCCGAGCTCTGTGGCCATGGCGGCCATGTCCTCTTCGGAGAGCGAGGACAGACCGCCGCCACCATTTGGGCGCAAGCGAAACAAGGACGCTATGGTGCGCGCGCCGCTGCCCATGTTGCTGGCAGCCACACCGGTATACGCGGCACGCACGATGCGGTCCTTGATGCCGCGCTGCCCCATCTCTGCATTGGCAGCTTGCACTGTTGTCGTCTTGCCTGTGCCTGCAGTCCCTAACAACAAGACGGGGCCGCACAGCTTCCAAAGACCACCCAGATCTGCTGGCAGAGGCAAATTCACGCCGGAAGCAGATGGCGCGCTCAAGTATGCCTCACACCAGGCGGACATGTGAGCAACAAAAGACTGCTGCGTTGGATCAAGCTGTGGAAGCTGCGGCGCAGAGGCATCGACGGGCAGGAAAGCCGCATCGACGCCTGCTGGCTGTGGCACATGCTGCAAGGCGATAGCGTCGGCGGGCAGAAAAGCCGCATCGACGCCTGCTGGCTGTGGAGCACGTTGCGGGGCGGAGGAATCGGCGGGCAGACAAGCCGCATCGACACCTGCTTGCTTTGGAATCAGGGCGATCGCATCTGCGTGCGAAATACCACCCTGACCAACACGTAAAGTCCAAGCATGAGTCTCAGGCAAAATGGCACTAGTCATATCATCTGGCAAAGCTTCCAGGCTCAAGCTGGAAGCAAAAGGATTCAAAGCATCCCACTCGGAGCGAGTCTCCTTGTCCACACAAAGCAAAGCATCCTCGTCCAAAGGCACAAGTTCGTGCAACGGGTTATACCCGGGCCGGCCCATGCTCTGCTCCTGCATGGCTCCGGCAACAAACCTGGCACGCTTGGCTTTTCTTTCCTCAGGATCTTCCAAGTCTTCATCGTCCTGGCGCCACGGATGGGGACAGAATACAGCATAGCGCCACTGTCCCTCTTTGCTTGGCGAGGACAGATCTGCTCCCTGACTGACAGCTATGCGGTTTTTGGCGCCGTGGCCGACGCATACACCGCACTCACGAAGAATCCTGTGCTTCACTTCTTCCCATAAGTCTGCATACAGTTTATTCTTGATAGCCTTCTGCTCCTTGCCGGCAGGTTTTTGGGAGCCCATGTAATTGAAATGCACTGTACAAAGCTGCTCCAAACACTTTTTTGACAAGCCGGGCTTGACAAGGCCATTGCCGCGCTTGACATACGGCACCAAATCAAGCGCAAGCATCTGAAAAACAACTTTTTGCATGAGCTCCGTGGCGGGGCCACTCTCCCAAAATTGCCTCCAAGTAAAGCTCCAGCTGTAGACGCTTGGGCGTTGGCTTCTTGCCTTGACAAGCTTCCTGCACCGAGTATCTCATTTCTCCGTGCGCTGGCTGCCACGGAAACCCATGCTGCTCCGCCACAGATGCTCTATTTGCGGAGGTGTCCTCCAGAACACTCTGAGCTGTGGCACCAGCAGCAGGCTTTGCAGCAGACAGCAAAGTTGCATTGCTACTTGCAGCGACGCTACTTTGAGACTGACCTTGCTGCTCAACTGTGGGAAGGACGGGCAGAAAAGCCGCATCCTTCCCGGTGGCTACCAGACATGCTGCGGTGCTAGCACTTTGCACGTCTACGGGCCGCCCGACGGATAGAACAGTCGCGTCGTTGCTGGCGGCGGCAACACTGTGAGAAGGCTGCTCGGCAGTGGGCAAGCTTCCCACGTGAGCTGCCTCCTGGCCGCAGTCCGCTGCACGTGCCTCGGACGGCGCAGCTGCTGAAGATTTCTTTTTCTTGGCTTTATTCTGCTGAGCAAAGCGCTTCTTCAGCCAGAAAGGGCACTGATTGGAGGCCACAAACGCATGCAATTGCTCTATGGCCTCACGATCCGACAGCTCTCTGGGATCTGCCTCTGCCGCTGTAAAAGGCCTGTGCAGTCGCAGACAATATCTCGCCATGTCGCTAGCATTCGGTCTGCGGCCGTCTAGATTCAAGTAAGGCTTCTCCTTGACGATCGCGGGCTTTTTGCGCAAGCTCAAGTTTCTGCCCCGACGATCTATGCGTCCAACAAACTGAGACAAGGACATTTTTCGCACGGCTTCGACGGACAAGCCGCCACCCAAACGCAGCTTCTCCAAGCGGCTGGCATAAATGTCTACCTTAGTTTGCTTAGTCACGGTAGTTTGCTCCGTGCCAGTTTGGATGGCTTGCAGCTCCTTGACCACAGGCTGCTCCTTGGCATTCAGATTCACAAAAAATCGGCTGGACAGCACGCGCGGCAAGTCCATCAAGACGTGCCATGCTTCCAGTGAGCAAATCTGGTCAGGCACAGCCGTATGGATGAATAGCTTCGATAGCAGCGACGTGACAGTCATGGTCTCATCGTCGCGCATGCGGCACAGTATATCATCTAGCAGGCCACCGATCCGGCTGGTGGCCGTGTGGCCGCTGCCAAGCTTGCCCATATATTTTGTGAGGTAGTTAACTGCTGCCTGTATGGTCAGCACTACCTGATCGTCAACGTTTGCCACCAAGCCCATGGCCTTCAAAGGATCATGCGTGTTGACATGATGGCAGTTCCTGCGGGCGTACAGGCGGTACAGCCCTTTACGCCGGGGGTCTTCCAAGATGACCCCTTTGCCTGGCGGCATGCGTGACTTCTCGTAGTCTTTGCTGCAAAAGGCATATGTCTGCGTCTTGCGAGCGCAGCTTTCATGTTCTGCCGGACGGCGTGCCACTTTGCTTCCCAGGCCGGGCCGCACCACGCGCAAGTACTCTGCTTGCGGCATATTTTCCAAACCTGCGCCTGCCTGGACAAGAAAGCGGCTGCTGATGCAGGCATGGTCGGACATGCCTACTCCCCAAACACGTTGAAAGCTGCCCTGGACGAGCCGTACGGTTTGCTGCCGCGCCGACCTCGGCACTGGACGGTCGCCGGGCTGGCTCTCACTGGCGGACAGAAGAGACGCACCAGGAGGCTGCTGAGTGGCGGACAGAAAAGTCGCACCCTCATCTTCCGGAACTGCACGGCGAAATGCGCGCGACAAGAAAAAGCAACGGTCGAAGCGCCATGCTTGCACACTGGGATGGGACGTGTCCATCCAGTCGTGACACCAAGTGCCTGACAAAGTCACCTCTGCACCATCTGCCTCCCAAGCATCTTGCCAGCGCTCCTGATAGCGCTCAGGCATCTTCTCTGAGGCATGCGTATTAGTGTCCCCGGCAAAAATGCAGCCCCACCGGCAAAGCTTCCAGGGCATTCCAAACTACTTCCATTTCCGAGGCTCGCTGCGCTGCAAACTCTGCGCTGGCGGTGCAGTGCGCAGTGGCAAGCGCCAAGCATGCTCCGTTTTTGGTTACCTGCACTTGAACATGCAGTAAGTGCCGGACGCCTGCAGCTGTCAAAGGTACGACTCCCACACGAAGCCGCGTCACCGTAGCGTTGCGCAAGAGCATGCACACATCAAAGCCTTCCAGCGTGCTGTGGCCACGCTGCGCGGGACTCACTACATCGTAACCTAACTCGCGGCCCGCAGACAAGATAGCAGGAAGAGTGCTGGGCGTCACCTCTTGCATGCAAAACACATCATACTCGCCAATCCTGGCGCGAACATCTTGGCGCAAGGGCTGCTGGAACAAGTTCAAGCTGCCTACAGCAAGGTCAAAGACTTCTTCTGAGATAAGTCTCCGAC
Organism: Effrenium voratum; assembly: GCA_963377175.1. Taxonomy (NCBI): domain Eukaryota; class Dinophyceae; order Suessiales; family Symbiodiniaceae; genus Effrenium; species Effrenium voratum. Next base: position 60,364 of record CAUJNA010000365.1, on the reverse strand, counting down.
CAGTGTCGCCTTCAAGCTGCCCTGCTGCCTGCTCCATGGCCACCTCCACATACACCGGAGGTACCTCCACACCGTGGCCACTGTGTCGGTCGTGCATGTTGCACTTCTCTGTAAGTTTGCGATACCACTTTCGACGCACGCGTCTGACCAGCTGGCAATTGTTGGTCATGAGCAATGCCTTTTGCTCTGTGCCTATGCGGCAGGGGTGCCACTCTGCTTGTGCCAAAAGTGCCTCCAAATCTTGCAACAGTGCCTTTTCTTGGCAAGTCAAATGAACAATTTTTCGCTTTCCGGCACCGTCTTTCACGTACGCCATGCGAGTGGGACTAGGAAACACTCGTGCAAAATCTGCATCCACTGGCAAGGCTTGCTGGGAAAACTGCTCCCTGGCGGCCAGAAAAGGCGCACCAGGAGGCTCCTGCTGGGATGCTGCTGGCGCAGCTTCTGGTTGCAAACGCGCACGCTTGCGCGCAGGCTGCGCAGTCTCCTTGACACGGGATAGCTCCAAGTCTTCGGATCCGTCAGACTCTGCATCCGAGTGCAAGGGGGAGTCTGCGGCCGTTTTGCGGGCAGGAGCATTTTCAATGTCCTGCTGAGACCATTTCTCCGCTTTGCCGAAGCTCCAGTCCGTGACATATTCCTCGTGCACACGGGCAAATTCTTCAGCAGTGCGCACGCTCTCGGAACTAGGCAAACGCCACTCCTCCCTTGCAGGGTCCACGCGTGGCATCTGCGCGCCAAAATTGATGGAATGCAAGTGCATGATGCCGCCGGCACCCCACTCGAAGACGCCTTCTCCATCTTCGTACTTCAAGACATGCTTGTAGAAGAGTTCCATCTTGTAGCCGGTGTACCATGCTACCACCCCTGGATATTTCAACACCAAGCGTCTGTCCAGGGACAGCTTCCTTTCTGCCGGCTCTAGTGGGTCGGAGCGACCATGGCGTCGCCGAGTCACGGCGGCGTCGTACTTTTGCAAAATTTGCGCTAAGTCCTGCCAGTGGTAGATGGCAGTCGTCAAGGTCGTGAAGTGGCAAGGAATTTCTCCCCCTGCTTGCAAGCAACTCAGCGAGTTCTGAAGCTTTTCCAACAAGGCACGCAGCTCTGGGTCTTCGGCTGCAGCTGCATCCACAGCGCGGTTAGAAAGGACGCGCGCTGCGTCGCCCACGCGGTCAGAAAAAACGCGCGTAGACGCAGTCACGGCGCGGTCAGGAAAGACGCGCGCTGCGTCGCCCACACGGTCAGAAAACACACGCGCAGACGCATCCACAGCGCGGTCAGAAAAGACGCGCGCTGTGTCGCCGACGCGGTCAGAAAAGACACGCGCAGACGCAGTCTCGGTCACGGCGGAAGCTCCCAAAACAGCCTCAAGTGCATGCTCTGCAGCCACGCATTGCTCCTTCAGTGCCTGCTGCACAGGTGAGTCAGGCGCCAATGCCTCTTTCTCGGCGCTGACAGCTGTGCGCCACACCTCCAAAACTTGCTCTGCCTTCTGCTCGAGCGTCTCTTGTTCAATCTGCTCTACCAAAGCTTCAAGATCGCTCCTCTGCTGCAGCTTCTCTTGCGCCGAGCCAATCATGGCTTGCTCGAAAGCAGCAATCACCTTTGTGAACTGAGCTTTCCCCATCTTCATCAACTCTTCGTTGGTGTACGAAGCACTCGTGTTCAGGCCGACTTGGCGCTTCACAAAGTAAGTTCTTGAGCGTAGTGCCTTATTACGCAGGGCCGTGTTCAAGGCAAAAAAGTAAAAGCGCGGGTGCGCTTGGAAGCGACCGTCGGCTCGCAGCAGCATGTGTTTGATCCACTCCCAGAAAGAGAGCGGCTGCTGGTTCTCCGCTCGCTCCTGAACATGGGCCCAGTAGTCCCCCTGTCCCAGCGGAAAGAGTTTGAGGAACCCTGCAGCGATGTAGTACGGGTGATCCTCACGGATGAGCACGTTGCGAGACAGCACTGTGGGGGGATCCACAATGGGCAGGCCTGCCACACGACCTGCGCCGTGGCGCTGAAGACTGGCTGAGGCCAGCGCATCTGAGCGATGTGCATCGCCCAAGGCATTCCAAAGATCCTCTTGCATCTCTTGCTGCGTTTGCTGCCCCGCCAAGTCTTCGGGAGACCAAAAGCCTTCGGGAGTCAGCGGCTGCTCCTCCCAGGCCGACAGCTCTTGCACGGCTGTCAACTCATCGTGCAAAATTTGCTCAACTTGGTCGTGTCCCATGCTTGGCTGGTCTGTCAAAGGGCGGTCAGAAAAGACGCACCGCTGCTGCGAGACTAAGTACCCCACGAGAGTCGAGGTGACCAACTCATCTGGGCCACCGACAGCTGCAAAGTCCAGCTCGTCGAGCTTTTGTCTCAAGCTACACCAAGTTTTCTCCATGCGGTCAGCATCACTGACGCTCTCTGGCGGCTCGTGCAAAGCTCGTACTTGCGAGGCCAGCTGCAAAGACAAAGTGCTGGAAATCCACATCGCAAAGAGCCTCTTTTCGATCTGGGGCCAGATCTGCTGCTGCACTTCCTGCACCTCCAAGCCCTCAGGCTCTGCTCCCTCTTCAGTGTTGGAGTACTGCTCCAAGTTTGCACGGTTCACGAAGCCGCAGTATCCTTCGGGAGTCAGGCCACCCGGGCGCAACGCCGCGGAGCCTCCATCTTCGACTGGCCGGCACAGTCGGTTCAGGGCACGCTCGAGACGCCGGCGCGAGACCAGAAAAGGTACTCGCTGCTTCCTGTGCACATCCTTGCTGCAGCGGCGTATCAGGAGCATTTTCATGTCTCCAACTGCAGCAGGAATGTCTCGCACGAACTGCGGGCCGTTTTGAAAAAGGTTGCCCACGTGGCCTCGCAGCTCACACTGGCCCGTGCCGTACAGCGTAAAGATCCGCACCAAGTGCTGGATCGGGGACAGGATCTCTTCCTCGAAGAAAGTCAGGGCATCGATCTCCGGGAGAGTCTCTCCCGGATCTGCGTGGTTGGCCGCCGTCAAGCGGAACGGCTCCTTGGGCAACATCGCCTTGGCACGTTCCTTGGCTTCGTGCAAGCAGTTCTCACAGATTGGCTTGCCGGCTTCCAGCCAATCGGCCTCAGGTGCCCGACAGAAGTTGGTCTTCTGAAACGCTTGGGTCTCGAAGCCTCCGGGCAGGCCACTCTTGCCTTTGCCTGCGGCAATGCCGAACCAGCCTTCCTTGCAGTAATGGCAGTCCTGAAACTCCATGCTCAGCATGTAGGAGTCCACCTCATGCACACGGTGGAAAAACGGCATTATGCGGGCTTCGGCGTCCATGCTGTTGCCGTACAACTGCCGTAAGCTCTTTGGCAGCCGAGGCCGCGGCAAGTGGTCCCCTAAAACTGTCTCACTGGCGTGCAGCTTTGGCTCATGCCATGCCTTTAATGGCATGTGTTCCACTTCGATGAGAAGCGGCTGCAGCGCCCTGCGAACACGCTCTTGGTCCACCAGGGACAGATGGCACCAAGTTCTCCGGAGGAAATCATAGCCGAAGCGAAAATCATCATCGGCTTTCTTGCCATGGCCGCTGAACAGCTCCTCGGCACAAGTAGCTCGCAGTGCCTGCAGCTCGGCCTTTCTTTGCTGAAGCATAGTCAAAAACTTTTCGACCAGAGCGGTTTCGGAGACACACAAGTCACGCTCCCAGCCTTGCACGAGTGCTTCTTGCTCCGGCGACAGATGCTGTCTGTATCTTTTGAGAAACATAGCACAAAAGGAAGAGCTTACATCAGCTCCCTGGTCAAGGCTTTGCAATGCCTTCACCAGGGAGCTCTTTTCTTGAGCTCGCAGCACGGCAGAGTAAGCTTGGACAAAAGCACTCAGCCTTGCAAAGCTTCGTTGAAGGCCGGCCAGAAAAGGCGCAGCCTCCAACTTGGACTTGTCACAAAGCACAAACTCCCAGTCTTCTAAATGCTCTTTCTGGTCGGCATTCAACAATGCCACGTGCCTGTCGAAGAAATTCTTAGCTTGCTTCCAACGTGTGTCGGAATTCGCGCGGTTGCTGCTGACAACAGCTGACAAGCTTTGCTTCTGTAGCTGAGCAATTTCAACAGCATTCTGAGCGAAGAAGGCTTGCACTTCGACAAAGGCAGGAGCACGACGCGATGCTGCAGCTTCTTTTGCCGCAGCACTCACTTGACACAACTCAGCTTCCTTTGCAAGCAAAAAATCCTTTTCCGCAGACGCCAAGCGGTCGCTATAGCGCAGCAGGAAAACACGGCAAAAGCTCGACATTTGAAATTCCTGCATGTGTCGACTCTGCAAAGCTGCCAGCAAGCTTGGCTTGCTTGAGTATCTTATCGCCTCTGCCGTCTCTGTCAAAAATGCCTCCACGCGGCAAAAGCAGCGTTGAAGGCCGGCCAGAAAAGGCGCAGCCTCCAACGTGGACTTGTCACAAAGCACAAACTCCCAGTCTTCCAAAATCTGCTGCTGAGCTGGCTCCAAGCTTGAAAGTTTTCGTCTGCAGAAATTTCTGGCTCGCTCCCACTCTGGTACCTGACTGCGCCGCTTGCTGTTGAGCAAAGCTGTAAGCGTCGGCTTCTTCATTTGCACAAGCTCCTGCGAGTAGGCTGCCAAAAACGCCACCGTCTTATCAAATGCGTCTGCCATGGCGTCCGGAGCGGTCAGAAAAGACGCGCTCCACCGTGCGGGATACACAAGGAAACGATGTCACTGGCATGTGTCTGTGGAAGTATATGCGTTCTGTGGGAACACAAACTAAAAAAAAAACATCAAGAGGTTGTCCGCCTGAGCGTGATGCTGGTAGGTCGGCTGGTGACAAACAACAAACTAGAACATTAACATGTTCTCGGCCTGTGTGTGGTGCTGGTGGGAGTGCTGGTGAAAGTGTAGTGGTGGTAGTGGTGGTGGTGATGTGAGTTGCCGCTCCGCGATTGAAGCCGGGACATGAACAAACATGAACAGTGGTGGTGGTGATGCTAGTGATGCTGGTGACGAAAACCGGGACATTGAACAAACATGACATACGCGGAGCAACTGACAAGACAGAGCCGAAACGCCACACGGTCACAGCGACATTACCTCCCTATCTATCTATCTATCTGTCTATCTACCTATCTATCTGCCTGTCTACCTCTCTATCTATCTGTCTACTTGTCTCTCTATCTTTCCAGCTTTCTATCTATCTATCTATCTATCTATCTGTCTGTCTGTCTATCTATCTAGAGCGCGACTAACTCAACAGGGCAGCGTAGGATGCCTTGCGCGTTGCCATTCCAATGCGTTTTACCACTGCCAAGCTGCATTCCATCTTAGAAATGCGCACCGCGCGCAAGCGCCACGCATTTTTTCCAAATTGGATGAAAGCCTTGCGCGTTGCCATTCCAATGTGTTTTACCACTGTCAAGCTACATTGCATCTTAAAAACGCGCACCGCGCGCAGGCGCCACGCATTTTTCCAAGTTAGATAAAAGCCTTGCGCGTTGCCATTCCAATGCGTTTTACCGCTGTCAAGCTACATTGCATCTTAAAAACGCGCACCGCGCGCAGGCCGCGTGCGATTTTTGAAAGTTGGAGCTTCCAAAAGTAGCCCGACCCTCTCAGGTTTTTACGATTTTGACTTCCAAATGTGCACCGCGCGCAGGCCGCGTGCGATTTTTGAAAGTTGGAGCTTCCAAAAGTAGCCCGAGCATGTAGTGTTTTTACGATTTTGACTTCCAAATGTGCACCGCGCGCAGGCCGCGTGCGATTTTTTGCCAGCAATTCCGACCAAAGGCTCCGCACCCGCCGCTTTACCGAAGTAACTTCTGGGCCGTCTGGAGGCTCAAAACATTGAAAAATACAGCATTTCGCGACCTTTCTAACATTTCGCACACCATGCTTCATCTTTCTTCATCGCTTCTTCATCTTTCTTCATCGCTTCTTCATCTCTTCTTCTCTCTCTCTCTCTCTATCTCTCGCTCTGCACTGCTCTGCTTGAGTTGTCGATATTGTCGGAAGTTAGACTTCTAAACTTCCTTCGATCATCATATCTCTAGTCGGGTGACAACAGAGGTTTGCCTTGTGCATGGGTCATTCGCACTTTGCAACAACAGTTCCACCACATGACTGGAATCAAGGACAGCACGAGCAAGGGCCGATACTTCTTGCTGTTGATGGGCGGACAGGGAGGGGGACCTTCCAATCTCCATCGGATTCCAAAAGGAAGGGGGCGACTGTCAGTATATAAGTAGTATGGTCCTTGCATGAGTGCAGCTGACTTTTTGTCCAGAGCCCAGGTGAGTGAACTGACTACGGCAGAGCAGCTGAAGCGAAGAGACGGTGGTGGTTGCAAAACAATGGACATGAATACAGGAAAGTCTGGATCCAATGACTTGTCGGAGCCACCATTGCGTGCCAGACAGGTAGGTCCAAGCTTTATTCACCCGCCCGCTGCATTGCCCTGACTGTTTCCGTGTAATCCGAGTAAGATATTTAAGCATGGTTTGATGCCAGGTATTGTCCGACGTTCTGTTTTCCAGTGTTTGTTAGGGGCTTCATGGAGGAGCGCAGTGGGAACTGCCCCCCTGCGAGGCTTCATGAATGAGCTCAAAGCAAAGGAGCAGTTTGCGACGCCGGACGAGCTTTGCAAGCTGACGGACAGGTTCAAGTTGGCCCCGAAGGATGTCAAGAAGAAGCTGCTAGCAGAGTTTGGACCGCTCATGGCGCGCGAGGTGCCTGCCTTCCATGAGCAGTACCCCAAGCGCTTTGGCTATCCGGGCACCAGCCAGGAGTATGTCGCTCTGTGCCGCAGCCTTTTGCATGACGCATACGCGCACGCAACAACAAGCCCCTGGATGATGGAAATATCACTTAAAAGCGGCCACAAATGGAGTGATGCAGATTTGATGAAGCGGTATCACGGCACGGCAGGCATGGCGTGGGTGGCCGAGAATGCGAAGAATCTGAGACCCGGAGCCATTATGCGCTTTCGTGAGGGAGGCATTGACCGCTACTCCGAGTACATCCGGACCAGCTTTTGCAATCACACCACTCGAAAAGACATCCTTCATTTTGGCATCCTGCCTGCACATCAATTTTTACTGGTTCCTGTAATTTGTTTTCAGCCTAGAAAAACCGGCCTGAGCAAGTCGCTAGGTACGACTCACGTGGCTGTGGGTTTCAACGACTTGGGCATGCTCCTCACCTGCCAGCTGCTTCCAGCACCTCAGGGACCTGGACCTCTGCGCTTCGTGGGCATCGACTGCAGCGCCTACTCCGTCGCGAAGAGCCTCGTCATTGGCAGCTACTGCGGACGCTCGCAGGCACCATAGCAAGACTTTGCTATGCTTTTGGAACTCTGGGCCTTTGAACTTCAGGCCTTTTTGGAACTGTTTGCCTTTGTGGCTCCTTGTTTCTGTTCCTACTGCATCCGCCCCATTGATTTCAGGTGCTTTCAGCGGGCAGGCCCGGTGTTCAAGGGGCTCAGCCATTTGTGCTGCTGTGATCAGGATGAGGGTTCCGAAACGTGCCAGGGTTTTCGTGGGCTGGACATACCACCTGGACTTATTTCTGTGTGTGTTGTTTGCGGGCGCTCCGTTTTTTTTTTTTTCATGGAGCGATTGCCGGACAGGATTCCGAATGCTGGATGGGGGGTAGCAGGGCTCCATGGATCGGTTGTTGGGTTTGCGGCGGATTCCGAAGGGTTGCGGAAGGTCTTGTGGATCCCACTGGATCAGTTGTTCCTGGAATGGGTTTCCGGTTGCAGGGATCGGCTGTTGCAAAGATTTCCAATGGGCTTCAGAGGGGTTCCATGGGGCCATTGGATGTTTCTGAGGGCCGCGGGCTAGTCTCCGAAGGGTCTGCATCCAGCTGAGGAAGGAAGTGCCCCTGGAGCATTGCCTGCAGGCGCGGCTTACGTTTCAAAGCCAGACATGTGGGTCGTTTGATGCATGGGATGTGTGTCCAGGCCCTTGCAAGTACCCATTCACCTTTCTTGCAAGATGCCGATGAGACAAAAAAAAATGGCAAGTTTCTTGGGCGTGCCTACATTCACACATGTGTTTTGTTACTATTGTTACTGGCATATCGAACGAGCACCAAGGTTGACAAGTCCTAAAGAGCCGCAGAACGGTACGAGCATGCTTTAGAGGAAAAGGGATTTCAATATCAGTCAACCAAACGTTTAATGTCACTTGGGGGAGGTGGATTATTCTTCGTTTCTAGTTGTCACTGAGTCATCAAATGCTTCATCATGTTTTTCCCGAAAGCATTGCGAAGGGTTCCTCCGGTAAAATCGCCAGCCTTATCACACAGCTAAACTTGCACGAGCCAACTTGCACCAGCCTTATCGCACAGCCAAACATACACGAGCCAACTTACACGAGCAAACTTGCACGAGCCAACTTGCACGAGCCAACTTGCACAGCCAACTTACACGAGCCAACTTGCACGAGCCAACTTGCTCGAGCCAACTTGCACAGCCAGCTTACACGAGCCAACTTGCACGAGCCAACTTGCACAAGCCAGCTTGCCCGAGCCAACTTGCATGAGTCAACTTGCACGAGCCAACTTACACGAGCCAACTTGCACGAGAACAACTTGCACGAGATATGACACAGCCAAACTTGCACGAGACATTTGGACACGAAAGTAATTATTTAGTCTCTTAAAGCGGCGCGGTGGGACCGAACCCACCCTGCCAAAATGACACCGTCTGTGGGGATTTCCAAACTTTTTACGATTTCTGAGGTGCCCGCGCGACCCTCTGCGGGGATTGGTGTGGTCGATGTGCAAAAACTGAGGACTGTTTACGATTACTGAGGTGCCCGCGCGACCCTCTGCGGGGATTTGCGTGGTCGATGTCCAAAAACCGAGGATTTTTTTACGATTTCTGAGGTGCCCTGCGCAACCCTCTGCGGGGATTGGCGTGGTCGATGTGCAAAAACTGAGGATTTTTATTTACGATTTTTGAGGTGCCTGGTCGATGTGCAAAAACTGAGGACTTTTTACGATTTCTGAGGTGCCCGCACGACCCTCTGCGGGGATTTGCGTGGTCGATGTCCAAAAACTGAGGACTTTTTACGATTTCTGAGGTGCGCGCGCGACCCTCTGCGGGGATCGTGCGTGTCAAAGCGCTCTCGCTGCTTAGCCGGCTGGCTACTGTTATCCAGGTTATAAACGTTTAGTATCTCGGCTAAGTTGGGTTATAAGCTGCCAAACTCCTTGGCAAACGAGATAAGTTGGTCAAACCTATATAAGGTTTATACGTCGTTTCTAAGGTTTACCAGAATCTATCTAAGGATTATAGGAGATACCTGAGAACTCCGTCGGGCTAAAATAAACGCCGTTGTGATTTTGGACGGGAATTTCTGCCGCCGCAACCAAAACAAAACCGTTGGATTCAAGAAACGCCGTCAGTTTGCAAGAGCCGCCGCTGGCCCCTGGCTGATCCAAATCAGCTCAGGGCCTCGGTGCAAAGCAGTCTGAAAGGTCGCAACATGAAGCGTTGAACACGACTCAAAACTGATTTTCGCCCTCTTGTAAGGCGGCTTTGGTTGAATTGTGACATCCGGATCACTCCTTAGTGAAGGATTATGGGACGAACTTCATCAAGAAAGCGTTTGCGATGCTTGGGTTCGAGTTCCGCCGTTGGGACGTGTGTTTCCGCCGTTGGGACGCGCGTTTCCGCCGTCGGGACGCGCGTTTCCGCCGTCGGGACGCAGGTTTCCGCCGGTGCAAGTCAACACTTATTGCGGCAAAGCAAATGGGTATCCCATCAGGTCGCACCGAGCCTCACCAGCCCACAAAACCGGGCAAAACTGCATAGTCGCGCTCCAAGGTGCGCAGTTTTTGCAAAGCAGCCCACATCAGGCAAAATGCCCACCAACCGCAAAAACGCCGTCACAAATTCAAAAACGCCGCCACAACCCGCTCCAATTCGAGTTCCGCCGCTGGACGGCAAAAGGCGCCTTTTCGAGTCTCAGGCTGCAGTTTTCGCCTTTTGGAGTTTCTAGGTATGACACGCTTTATAACTCCCGTTGCAAACCCCAAGCCAAACACTCAGCAAACATGGTCGCAACCCTTATAAGTTATACGGTTTAGCGGGGATAGCTTTTGGGATCTGTTTTCGGGGCTAACAGCCTTAGCAGACTTAGCTTTTTTCGAGCACAGTCATGCAGCATGCAAGAGGGAAGCCGAATCATTTACCATTCGTTTTTTTTTTCGCCCCTGCGCATGCCCCCGCGGGCGTGAGCCCGCGCGGCACCCGCGCAAGCCGCAGCCGAGTATGATGCATGAGCCGCCTTGCGGACGCAAGTGCTCAGATATCAGATTGAGATTCAGATTTTTCAGATTTTTCAGAATCTGAATTTTGCAGGTCTTTTCAGATTCAGATTTTTCAGACTTTTTCAGAATCTGAATTTTCAGATTTTTTCAGATTCAGATGTTTCTGATGAAGATTCAGATTTTCAGAATCTGGAAACATCTGAATCTGAAAAAATCTGAAAAACTGAATCTGAAAAATCTGAAAAATTCAGATTCTGAAAAAATCTGAAAATCTGAAAAAGTATGAATCTGAATATTCAAGTAAAGAAAGTGATTTTTTCAGATTCTGCAAAAACCTGAAATATGAATCTAACAAGCAGTGTCAAAACAAATGGGCGCTCTGATCCGAGCTGTGGAACTGCTAAAGAGAAAGGAGAAAAAAGATGAGCTGCGTCTCTGGGGCCACGCGGACTGCCCGCTGCGGCTTTGCTTGATGTCTCGCTCGCGGTAGGAAAACACATTGTTGCACCAATTGCACACAGGTGCTGGAATTTGAAGGAAAAACCTTAACAGGTTTAGCTGGCTTGGCTAAACTTTAGCTAAACCCTTGCCTAAACCACCTCCTAAACCACATCTTGTAACCCTTATAAACCCGCTGCTATCTCTTATAGCGATTTATAAGAGATATCTAATTCCCAACCGGCTAAGTGTGGCCCCGCGTTAGTCTCGGCGAGCCCTCTGCGGAGATCGTGCGCGTCGAAGCGCTCTCGCTGCGGCGCCGTGCGGTTTGAAATGGCCTTTGGAAGTTGCCTCGTGTTTTGCGCGCCTGCTTTCGCAATCCCGCGGTCGCGGGTTCGATTCCCCCTGGTCCGCGGCAGCTCCGGCTCAAGAACTTGCTCGGAGAACTTGCTCACTCACTCACTCGCTCGCTCACTCGCTCACTCACTGACTCACACTCACTGACTCGCGCTCACTCGCACTCACTCACACTCATTCACGCTCACTCACGCTCACTCACTCACTCACACTCACTCACGCTCACTCACGCTCACTCACCCTCACTCACACTCACGCGCACTCACTCACACTCACTCACACTCACTCACACTCAATCGCTCTAACTCGCTCGCACTCGCTCTCTCAGTCTCTCAGTCTCTCAGTCTCTCACTCTCTCACTCTCGCTTAACTCACTCACACTCGCTCACACTCACTCACACCCACTCACACTCACTCTTACTCACTCTCACTCACTCTCGCTCTCTCTCACTCTCACTTTCACTCATTCTCACTCACCCTCACTTTCTCACTCTCACTCTCTCTCACCTTCACTTTCACTCATTCTCACTCACTCACTCACTCACTTTTTCTCTCTCTCTCTCTCTTTTTCTTTCTCTCTTTCTCTCTTTCTCTCTTTCTCTCTTTTTCTCTTTCTCTGTCTCACTCTCTCTCACTCGCTCTCAGTCGCCCTCACTCGCTCTCACTCGCTCTCACTCTCTCTCTCACTCACACTCTCTCACTCTCCCTCACTCTCTCTCTCCCGCACTCTCTCTCTCTCTCTCTCTCTCTCACTCACTCACTCACTCACTCGCTCACACTCACTCATACTCACTCACACCCACACACACACTCACACTCACTCACACTCGCTCACACTCACTCACACTCACTCACACTCACACTCACTCTTACTCACTCTCACTCACTGTCACTCTCTCTCACTCTCACTTTCACTCTCTCTCTCTCTCACTCACTCTCACTCATCTCTCACTCGCTCTCAGTCACTCTCACTCGCTCTCACTCTCTCTCTCTCTCTCTCTCTCTCTCTCTCTCTCTCTCTCTGTCTCTCTCTCTCTCTCTCTCTCTCTCGCTCTCTGTCTCTCTCACTCACTCACTCACTCACTCTCTCACTCACTCACTCACTCACTCACTCACTCATGCACTCACTCACTCACTCACTCACTCACTCACTCACTCACTCACTCACTCACTCACTCACTCACTCACTCACTCACTCACTCACTCACTCACTCACTCACTCACTCACTCACTCACTCACTCACTCACTCACTCACTCACTCACTCACTCACTCACTCACTCACTCACTCACTCACTCACTCACTCACTCACTCACTCACTCACTCACTCACTCACTCACTCACCCACGCGCTCATTCTCACTCTCTCTCTTTCTGACACTCACTCTCACTCACTCACTCTCACTCACTCTCACCCACTCTCACTCACTCTCATTCACTCTCACTCACTCACTCGCACTCACTCTCACTCTCGCTCTCGTCTCTCTCTCTCTCTCACACACTCACTTACTCTCACTCACTCTCACTCACTCGCACTCACTCTCACTCTCACTCACTCTGACTCACTCTCAGTCACTCTCACTCTTTCTCACTCTCTCCCACTCATTCTGATGGACACTTCTGAGCGACGCTTCTGAGCAACACTACTGCTCGACACTTCTGAGCAACATTTCTGATCGACATTTCTAAGCGAAACTTGCGCGCATCGACACTTCTGATCGACACATCGGAGCGACACTTCTGAGAGACACTTCTGAGCAACATGTCTAATAGACACTTCTTGCCAACACTTCTGCAACACTTCTGATCGACACTTCTGCCCGACCTTACCCCACTCAATAACGGGAACCCTTCGCTACAAGTTCGGGAAAATATGCAGCTGCCGTTTGCCCATGGCCCATGAAAAGGGACGCAGCCACACATGCATGAAACCAACGCTCACTTTCCATTATGCTTTCGGGCCACCCGTGGTTCTAGATTGCTTGACCCCAAGTGACAGAGCTTCGTTTACCAGCTGCTTAGTTTGGGCCAATCCGTCGGAAATCGAACTTCCTAAGTCTGATTGGTTTCCTTTTTACATCCAATCAGGGTTCTGTACTTAAGAAATTTCAGTCAACCCCACCCCCGCCCGCCCCCGTCTCTATATACATATATGTATATTTCCTTTGCCCAAAGCCGTGTTCCAGTGTGGAAAAGTGGATGTTTTTTGTCCTTTTGGTTTTCATGTAAACCAAGCTGAAATGGGTACCCTCAAACAAACACAGACGCACACACACACACACACACACACACACACACACACACACACACACACACACACACACACACACACACACACACACACACACACACACACACACACACACACACACACACACACACACACACACACACACACACACACACACACACACACACACACACACACACACACACACACACACACACACACACACACACTTATCTCGAGAGGCTTCACTAGCCGAGATGCAAAACGCAGTCAGTAAAAATGCTTGAATGCAAATGCAAATCAACAGGTCACAACATCGACACCGAACAGGAAGCAACAGCGACAAACAGAAACCGCAAAAAGAATCAGGAAAGAGGGTCAGGAAATAGGCAGGTACGCCGGATTGATCAGATCCGGTATCCACCGAAGTGCCGTAGCTTCATTGGACTGGATAGGCAAATCGGCTCCAGTCCCCCTGCAATGTGGAATTTCCGTCCGTGCTCCAGGACGCTTCACACACACGGAGCCCCAACTGGGGCGACATCACTTGTGCAAGGCCCATTGAGTCTTGCAAGCATCAATTGTGCGAGAAAGTCTTGTGGCGATGACTGACCACACATACTTGGCTTTGGAATTGGTCTTAAGGGAACGGAGGAGTTCAATCTCTCCCTCAGTCCAAGGCTGCGAGGCTTCAGGTTCGGCCTCAGTAGAGGCATCAGTCCTGGTCGATGTGGTAGCTTCGCTTGGTCCACGAGCAGGTTTTGGATGCCGTAGATCGTGAGGAGACCAAATCACGTGCGCGGCGAGCTCCTTTTTCGCCGGGAGAAGACGAAGGAGGGGTGGGCGGAGCCCAATGATCAGGGAATTGTTCGTCATGATCAGTGGGAAGGTGTTCATCTGGAGCATCAGGAGGTGGCTCAAAGAGGTCCTCAATGGCGGGGTTGAGCGTGGCCTCCGGTGCCAAATCAGGTTCGGCAGTCGGACTCTCAGTGAACTCGCGGATGGTGGCGATGCCTTGTTGGGCAATGCCAAGGATGAGTTCGAAGTCTTGGAGCAGCTGGCGTGCTGTGTTGGTATCCATGCTCGCAACGGATTTTGGTCAAACAGTCAAACAGCTGCGGCACGAAAATCAGGTCAAATCTGTCAGGGTGCAAAGGCAGAGAAGAAAACCAGTGTGGTTTCGCAAAGGACGGTTTTTCTTCTCTTTGTAAGGTGAAACCGTGTTGGAGGTACAACCTCTTCAACATTGCAAGATCCTGATCTCGCTGAAATTCAGGAAAGGAAACTCGGCTGATCAGCGTGCGTCTGGAATAATATCCAGATTCCTTATGTATCATTGGTGCGGCTGACTTGACGGAGAGCATGTTGTGCTTCTCATGCGAGGGAATGAAGGAGATGGTGCTGCTTGTGAGGTTCAGTCGGAACCCCAAGAAGTCCAGGGCGGCTTCTGTTTCCAGGAAGATGTCTCCTCCATAGAAGTGTTCGTCGCACAGTATGTTGGCTGCCGGAGTCGAGAGCCACCTGGGGGTTGCGATCACGAGTCTGTTGTCCACGTAGCGGAGCAGGAGAGTATCTTCAACGGAGCGAAGTCCCGATGTGGTGTGAGTGTTGGTCCAACATTGTTCGGCGACCGCGATCACCATCAAACAGAGAGCTGGGGACGCGGGGGATCCCATCGGTGCCCCACGCGTTTGCCTGAATGAACGAAGGCCGACAGAGAAGATCTGCATGTCAAGGGTGGCCTGAATAATCTCGGGGATGTCGTCGAGCCACAGGGTGCGTTGTGTGGGTTTGTGTCGGCGACGGCGTCCGTTGTAGACGCGGGTGATGGCAGAGGTGTCAAGTGTGTCCACTGTGAGGTGTGTGGTAGAGGAGTGTGGTTGTCGTTGTCGGTACCAGGTTAGCAGTAGTCGCCAGGCTGCTAAGAAGCGGTCTTTGTCGATGGAGGTGAAAAAACCGGAAAGGTCCTGGTTTCGGTAGTCCAAATGGGTGTGGCCGAGGCTTAGAAACTCGTGCAAGGACCGCATGAGTTCAAAGAGGTCGCCACCTGAAAACGCGTCAGGGCAAGCCGTGGCCACCATGCTGTGGAGGAGCTTGGCGAGAGCGTCGAGCATGGGTCGGAAGAAGGCGCCAATGAAACTGATGATGGGCCGGGCAGTGGTCCAGTTCTTCTTCCTCTTCGGGAGGATGTAGGCGTTGGCTGGCCTTCCGAATCCGGTCACGGCCCAAGGATAGCGGCCGCGGAATCTGGTGACAATGGTTTCTCGTAGTCGTTGGTGGATCTCAATGGCAGGGACCGGCAGAGGGGCGAAGATGGCAGGGTCCGCAAAAGTGGCTTCCAACATCTTGCCGTAGAGAACGGGACAATAGATCATGAGTCGGGAGTCCGCATGGTCTTCGCAATGGCGGACAAGGGGTTCCAGGGTATGCAGAGCCCGTTGGACGTGGGCGTGAAGAAAGTACTGTGATGTGTGTGAAAGGTGGAGGTCGAAATGGAATTCGACAATAGTAGTGAGGGTTGATGGGTCGAGCGCGGGTAGGTTGTTGGTCCTGGCCCAG
Source organism: Effrenium voratum (assembly GCA_963377175.1). NCBI lineage: Eukaryota > Dinophyceae > Suessiales > Symbiodiniaceae > Effrenium > Effrenium voratum. Next base: position 44,559 of record CAUJNA010000365.1, on the reverse strand, counting down.
TGTTGAAATGCCTGGGTCAGGCGACTCATCAAGACCCCTCGTGGAGGAAAGAAGGAGTTGCGCATCGATCCGGATAGCATGTGGGCAGTGTCGGAGTCGAACAGCTCATGGGTGTCTGCACCGGAGAAAAGAAGGTGTCCGTCATGCTTCGGGAGGGATGGGTGTTGTTGGGCGAGGTCGGTGCATGTGCAGGTTGTTTCACCGAGACTCCAGGTTTTTGCTGCCTGGAGATGTGAGAACAAGGCACTGGAGAGTCTCCGATGTGCCTTGAAGACAATGCGTGGTTGTGCCATGTGAAACGGTAAAGCGCTGCGAGTGGTAGATCGAATAAACCCGCGAAGTTGGGTTAAAAGCAGGGATCGGAAAGAAGGATGGGCGAGGAAGGGTGCAAGCATCGGTCTGGAGGGGCCAGGTGGAATGAGGCCCCGGAATCGTAAACTGGATCGAATGGCGGAAAGGCATGCCTGGTGGTGTGGTTCAGGCAGGTGCGTGGCTATGCGATGAAGGACATAGAGAGCGGCGGGTGGGAAGTCTCTGCTCCGTATGTAACGGATGGCATCAAATCGTCGTAGAGTGTTGCTGCCAAGATCGCCCAAAAATCGCCACAAATCCAGGCGGTTGTTCATGCGCTTGGCCAGGAAGGCCTGTTGTAGGGCGATGGGTAGTCGTAGTCGGCGGCGTTTTCGCCAGATGGTGGCGAAGCCCATGTGCCGGGATTGGGAGAAGTCCAATTGGCGTGTGAAGCCCGTGCGTGGCCGGAAATGTCTCTCGATGAAGCCAAAATTGAGAGACGGTTGCAGTTCCTGGATGTAGAACTGTTCAGTGGCAAATAGGTCCGTTGCTGGAACGGCAGTGTGAATGGGCACCGAGGTGTAGTGGTGGAAAATGTCAAAATGTGCCCACCACCGGACTGCTAGTTCGGCATTGACCAGATGATGTCGCTGAACTTGGAGTAGTTTGCGAAGTCGGCTGTGGTCCCGTGCCATGAGGGAGGTGCGAGTGGCTCCGAGGTAGAAAAAGGTCTGCCACTTTGGATGGCTGGTGAATCTCAGATAAACCGCTGAAGGGACAAGCTGAGAAGAGAAATCGGAAGCAGGGTTGTCCAGGCCAAGTCGAGTGAGCAGGGCTTTCAGTCTGCCGGAACCACAGGAGAAATGGCAGACGTCAAGTAGCTGAAGCTGTGCGAGTAGCCAGGAGCAAAAATGACGTGCGGTGACGTCATCGGTTGGGAAGAACCGAAGAGTGAAACGGAGGACAGTGAGAAGTTGGCAGCAGTGGTGTTGCCAAAATTTGTGCTGCCTGGCTGTGCGTCGTTGTCGGTGTGCTGTTGAGAGTCACTGGTAGAAGTGACTCGCAGCGGCCAGGATGCGGCCCAAGGCCGATGACCCCAGTTTTGATAGGGTTCGCACCGGGATGCCCCATAGCACAGCGGCTCGTTCGAGTTGGGCTCTGGTGTCGGAGTCCAGTGTGGTTGCCCATTTTGCGCAGTCGTTGGACCAGCTTTTTAGGACTTGCTTGCTCTCTTTGCTGGTTTTCTGGGAGGTGATCCATCGCTGGACTTTGGTGTCGGAAATGTCGGGTGGGAAGTTGCTGGTGAGCCATTGGCAAGCGTGGGGAGGTGGTTGGAGCAAGTCGCGGGGCTCCTTCCAAGTGGGTGGGGAGGGGGGATGGGGAGGGGTCGGGGTGCCGCCGTGGGTGGAGGGGTCTGAGGGTTGCCGCCGAGGGTGGGGGGAGCCGGGGGGGGTTGGGAGTCGTCTGCAATGCGAGTGGGCAGGGGTAGGGCGGGGGATCCGTCCTGCGGTGATGCGTCAAGTGTAGTCAACCGTGGTCGCTTCATGCCGAAGTCCAGGAGGGAGGCCTGAGATGGATCGGCTGGGCGTTTGTTGGATGAGGTGGGTGTGGGGGGGAGAGGGGGGGATGAAGCCTGCTGGGCGAGTTGGTTGTGTGCGTCAGCAAGCTGTTGCTGAAGCTGGAGTATGGTGGCCGCGGAGGCCGGATCGGCCGTAGTGGTGGGTCGGAGGGAGATGAGGAAGTCGAAGATCTTGTTGGTGAGTAGCTTCATGGCTGCTGGTTTGGTGGTCGAGGCGCCCTCCTGCGTGGCGACATGGAGGGCGAGGGCGTCCAGGTCGAGGTGCCGTTGTCGGATTTGGCTGAGTAGTCCAGCAGCAAACACTGATTCCGGCATCGACTTTGCGACAACGATGCGGACTTCGCCTCCGTGGGCGAGGTGACGCAACCACCAACTGTTCCACTGTTCGTGCATGAGGTGGAGGAGGGGGACGCGAGCGATGTCTTGTCCCTCGATGCCCATTTGCCGAGTAAACGCGGTGTGCGTTATGACCTTGGGCAGGTCGTACCCCGCGACGCGGGTGGTGTCGTAGTGATCGTCGCCAGGGTTGAACTCGGCTGGTGTTGGGACTGAGTGGACGGGTCGAAGTGCCGGGGGAGGTTTGGTTTGCGAGGCGGTGGAGGGGGAGGGGGAAGGTGGAGGGCGGGTGAAGTTGCCGGGGGGAGGGGGGGGAAAGGGGTTGCCGCCGGGAGGGGGGGGGAGAGAGCCGCCAAAGGAGGGAGGACGAGGGCCGGGGTGTGGTGGGTAATGGGGACTAGGTTGGCCGTAGGTCTGACAGGGAGTCGGATGTGTAGTTGGCGGTGTCCATGTCGTGGAAGAGCATCCGTAGGAAGGTCCGGACAGGGCCCCGCACGGGTTTCCGGCCATGTTGTTGCCGTACATGATGCCATGATGATGGGATGCCGTGGGCGAAGGCTGCGGTGGTAAGTTTTGCCTTTGGAGCATCGGAACCAAACCTCGAGGGGGTTGGAAAGCCATGCGAAAAACACGGGGGAAAAGGAAAAGTTCGAACCAAAAAGCTGGTGAGCGGAATCAAGCGGGTAAGGTCACAAGGCGAGAAAACGGTCGCAGAAAGGCAGAACAGCAAAGCAAAGAAAAAAGGCGATCAAACAGTGCACCAATTCTTTTCCTGGTTGGGTGGAAGATGGTACACTTGCGCCCCGCTAAGCCGGGCGCTGCAGCGCGATGCCTCTCAGCATCGCAAACTTGGAGTGAAGGCACCACTTTTTGCCTCGGCGGCATGCGAAGTGGCGCCGCACGTTGTGTTGATCCTCGTGGCTTCCCCCGGATTCGAGGATTTTGTGCTGATTGATGGAGCGTAGTTCCCCAAAAGCGATGGCGCCGAGTTGAGACTTTCCGATTGTAAAGTTCTGCAAGAGCTGGCCGAGCGTGTCGGGCGTGCATGCCGTGGGGGTGGCCTGAGCGTAGCATCCAAAGCTCGGGTAGTCATGGTTCTCGGGCCTCCAAGCAGCGGGTCGGATCATGTTCTCATGGCACATGCGGCGCACTCGATCCGGGGTGGTGCCGTGCACATACATGACAGCGTGATGGGAGGCCGTGCCGGATCCAGCTTCCGGGTCTCCGCCAGCAACTGGCCAAGGATGAGGTCGGGGAAACCAAGTGGTTGCGAACACCATGCCGTGTGATTCCCGTCCCAAGAGGTGGTAGAAGCTGGGATCGAACGGTATGGGATCATCCGTGTCCATGGTTCGCAGTTCCCAGCATTCCGCGAGGAGATCGGCATGTGAAGGTGGCAAGGCAGGGTCCAGGTCCATCAAAATGGCCTTAGTCTGTTCCATCCTGGAGATGTCCAAGGCTGGAAGCGGGTCCAGCTCCCCCAACTCCCTAGGCGTGGGAACTCGCAGCGGGTCAGTCTTGGCCGTGTCCATGACGTTTCTCCATAGATCAAGCCACCGGTTGTCGGAAGTGGTGGTGGCGTTGATGTCCGCCTCCGATGGAGGGGGATCCAAATCACCGGTGTTGTCGGAGGGGGGTTGGGGAGGGTGAGGAGTAGCCGGCGTGGGTCGGGGAGGGGGAGGGGGAGGGGGAGTGGAAGTGAAGGCCGCCGCAGGTGCTGGGCGAGGGGGCAAGCTGGTGTTGTGGTGGCCGGTGCGGGAAGTGGGGTGGGGTTGCTGCCCATGGTGCTGCAGTGACCAGGACGATCGTTTGTCCTGGTTGTTTCGGTGGCCGGTGTGGCTGGCGCCGTGGTGGTGCATGTCCCAGCGGTTTTTGTTCTGTGGTGGGTATCCCCACGATTGGTTCCGCCAGTGTGAGGAGGACCATTGAGACTTGTTGGGATCCTTCCCGGAAGTGCGCCAGGAGTCCTTCCCGGAAGTGCGCCAGGAGGTGGAATCATGAGTAGTGTGAGTGGGTCGGTGCGAAGTCGTGGCACTGGGTGCAGGGGAGTGTCGATGGTGGGACCTGTGTCGGGGGGAGCGGGAGCGGAGGGAGACAGTGGAGTGGTGTGCACGTCGGGAGTGGTGGGAGTGTCGGGAAAGGGAACGTGACCTGCTGTAGCTGCGGGATCGTCGGGTGTCGTGTCGTCGGTGCGACTTGTTGTGCCTGCGATGGTGGCTGGTGTGGGAGTGGGAGTGTCGGTGCTGCCTGTGGCGGGAACGGGATCTGCGAGAGTGGGGAGGGTGCCGAGTGTCCGGGGGAGGGTGGTTGGTTGAGGAGGTAGCGGCAGGAGCCGCAGCGGCAGCTTCGGGCGCGCGCGCCGGCTGAGGCTCGGGCAGTGAAGATGGCATGCTGCTCTGAGTCATGAAAGGCATGATGGTGCCAGGTGCCAAGTTGCCGTAATTGGGAGGGCCACCGTAGGGCATCATGGCCATCGGGTTGCCAAAATTCGAGAGGCCGCCGTAGGGCATCATGGGGAAAGGTGTGAAGGATGCCGTCTGCGAGTTGGGCGACGGTACAAGGTTCATGGGCTGCGTCATCTGGGATGACAGCTGCAAGTTCGGTCCACAATTGCCTGGTGAGCCGGACGCGGTGCCGGTCGCAATGCTGTGCAGGAGCGAATGCATCATGTCATAGAGCTGGTGTCCAGCCATCTCGCAAGGGAGAGAGAAGGTTGGAAAGGGGTGAAAACAAAACCACACCTGCAGCAGAAAAGCGTCAAAGGTGCAAATGCATGCGAGCCAACTTCAACCTGCGAATCGAAACCAAACAGAGGGAATTCCACCAGGGGACCGCCAAAACCCCGCGGCAACGGCAAAAGTTTCCACAGAAATGCATGCGAGCACACAGGGGTTCTCAGAGGTGCCTGTCAAGTGGCCTCATGAAAGTGCCTCATGTGGCTCATGTGGCTATGCCGATGAATCTGAACTGAACTCATCCGAGACGAAAGCTTCCATAAACGCCACGAATTGCAGAGTTGGTGTATGACCAACTCGTCACTGGCGCATGAAGCTTAGGAGCCTGAAACCTCGTGGGTGCAGCCTTGCTTCAAAGGCAGGCAGTGCAGGCAGTGCAGGCGCATGAAACCAGCAGAGCACCAGTAGGGTGCGGAATACCTTAAGACCTCAAGCTGCAGCCTTGATCGTGGTCAAACGCGCTGAACTGAACTGCAGCTTGAACTTGAACACTTGAACGGTCTTCCCCTCGCAGGGGGCTCCCGCATATGGCGAGTCCAGCCCACAGCGCCATGTCGGACAGGCCGTGGGTAAACACACTTATCTCGAGAGGCTTCACTAGCCGAGATGCAAAACGCAGTCAGTAAAAATGCTTGAATGCAAATGCAAATCAACAGGTCACAACATCGACACCGAACAGGAAGCAACAGCGACAAACAGAAACCGCAAAAAGAATCAGGAAAGAGGGTCAGGAAATAGGCAGGTACGCCGGATTGATCAGATCCGGTATCCACCGAAATGCCGTAGCTTCATTGGACTGGATAGGCAAATCGGCTCCAGTCCCCCTGCAATGTGGAATTTCCGTCCGTGCTCCAGGACGCTTCACACACACACACACACACACACACACACACACACACACACACACACACACACACACACACCCGCGCGCGCACACACACATATTTTTACTCAAGGTCCGAAACAAGTTCCTTGGACTTTCTGCACGTTGGCTTCAAAGGGGGGTTGCGCCAGGTTCTTTAGGTCTGTTTTTAGTTGAACCACTTCTCTACCAAGGAAGTCTCCTTTAATGACGCAGTCGCGGGGAATCCTACATTTTTCTTTTTCCGACACGTCTTGACCAGGTCTGGTACTCATCCACCTGCAGCCGCGCGGCAGCGAAGAACTTGGCGGCCGCGGCCGCGGACATCTTGCCAGCGCTCAGCGACAAGGACGTGAGGCGCCAAGCCGGTTCTACCCGTGCCCGTGCGACGTGGGATCCAGAAGCAGGGACCCATTGTTGTTGTCGACCCAATTCTGTTCGGCCCCAAACCAAAGAGGTAGGTAGAGAGTCGCATGAACTGGGTGCCCTTTAGAAAAGAGTGTTTTTTGCAGTTGGTACCCTACTTCTTAACTATTCAGGCGGGCTGGGCGTTTCTAACCCAAAACTGGTGGGAGGCGGGAATCCAACAAATCAAAGAGCACAAAGTCCTGTTCAGACCTCTTCCAGAGTGCCTCTTAATTCTTAACTATTGCAGAGTCATTCGTAGTCACGATCCTAATGTTGCTTGTGCGCATCGAGTGTTGAACATGTGAGGGATAGAGGAAGGTGGGGGGAAAAGGAAGGAAGACAGGAAGCAGGAACAGGAAGGGGGAACAACAAGAGTTCATTTGTTGTGAACAACAATGTGTCGATACTTGTCGTGTTTCTCCAGTTCGAGCTCGCTTGGTGATCCTATGAATCCTATGGAACGACATGTGCCGCCTGCAAGGCCCTATGTCTCCCACTGGGCGGCGGCATCAACAGTTCCCTTGGTCGATGCCCGCAAGATGTGGCTGGACACGCGGATTAGTCGAAATGGCACCGACATCATGTGCATGCAAAGGCCGGCCGGCGCTTGTGGGAGCGGCGTTGACGCAAAAGGACATGAGGCCCCAGCTATCAGCATGCTTCAACGACTGCTCAGTAGTAGGCAGGCTTTTTCTGGGCCCGCTCTCACGCGTTTTGAATTTCAGAGTTCTTGCAGGCAGGTTGCAGTTTTGGAGGGTGCATGTCTTTTTGAGCAAGCTTTGCATGGACAGGAATGCTGTCGAATTCCCTGCTGCGTCCCTTCTGTTTTTGACAGCCTTTCATAGTACGGGTGCTTGGCAAGTGTGAAGGTCCAGGACAACTTCTTTAGCACCGTTTAAGGAAATCAGTGTGAACATGTGTGTGGGTGTGTCCGCGGGCCAGGCATGGGCATCTGGCGTAGCAAGCAGGGGATGTGGCTTTTTACCCACCCATTCCCGCCCCCTAAAGACCACTAAGTTTCGACCTACAGTCGATTAAGAACGCTGCTGCACCTTTTAGTAGGTGGTCCTCCTACCTGATTTAATTGGGGTTGTGGTAAAGCCTACTCATAGGCCTCTGTCTGAACTTTAGTAGAACTAAACCTCAGTGGAATTTGGGCGCTGCTCATTTGTTAGAACCCTGGACGAATCACCCAACCGTTCCGTAGCCAGAGACTGACTGCAGGCATGAAGACCAGCTGCAGATGTGTCATTACCTGCTGACGGGCGATGTGCTGCACAAGGAAAAGCCGGAGGCAGCGGTTTTTTCAGGATTCCTACAAGCGAGTCAAAGACATGCGTGAACCTCATATGATGACCCCCCTGGTATGAAACCCAAGTTAATTGCTCAACCCAAGTTTTTGTTCAACCCAAGTCAATTACTTATGGCTTGATCATAGTAACCAGCTCCGCAATGGGTCCAAACATGACCCCGGGCTTATATTTTATATACATGTATATATATATATACATCCTAGTATGCTCCTTCAGTATTCCCCTAGTGTTCCCTGAGTATTCCTACGATTGCCCTAGTATTCCCCGAGTATTGCCCTAGTATTCCCCGTGACGTGCGCACTCGCACGTCACGCAAGCGCCCCACACACACACACACCCTCCCACCCACCCACCCACCCACCCACCCACCCACCCACCCACCCACCCACCCACGCACGCACGCACGCACGCACACACGCGCGCGCGCACGCACTCGCACGTCACGCAAGCGCCCCACACACACACACCCTCCCACCCACCCACCCACCCACCCACCCACCCACCCACGCACGCACGCACGCGCACGCACGCACGCACGCACGCACGCACGCACGCACGCACACACGCGCGCGCGCTCACCCACGCACGCACGCAGGCGCGCGCGCGCGCAAGCACGCACGCACGCATGCGCGCACGCATGCACGCGCGCAGGCCCGCGCGCCTGCGCGCACACGCACGCAATCCCCGGGCCAGTTGCCACGCAAAACGCATGTCAAAACCAAACGTTTTCCTCGGTTTTTTGCAGTAAAAGCTCGCATTTTCATGTGTGGAAGGCAGCTCCCAGCAACATCCCCAGCATCACCAGCATCACCGGGGCAAGACCGCAGACTTGCAAGCCCAAGGCTGCAGACCCAAAAACAAGCCCAAAAACGCACCCGCCAGAAGCAGATGATGCAGGTGATGCTCCTCACTTTCCTTTTCACGCATCCTCGGCATGCGCAGGGTCGGCGGCACGTTGCGGCAGCCCCATAGAGCTTCGCTCTAGAGCCTTGCTCCAAAGGACCAAGGGGGTAATCTGACACAGCCGTGCGGCCTGCTTCGCAGGCCGCGGCCGGATAACCAGGCTCCCGCCTGCTGCCCCCGACCCTCGGCGCATTAAGGGAAAAGTCATAAGGACCGGTCCTACCACGGGTGCCAGTCCGCAAACCCAGGGACCACTTATACTTACCTCTTAAAAACAGAACAACTTTTTTGGTAACATGGGCTATATGTCTGTAAAAGATTAAGTTCCCCAGGACTTGGAGTTTTAAGGGGTAAGTAAAAGATCCTCTACGACCACAAACAACGGGACCAGTCCCAGGACCGGTTTTGGCTGACCACAAGTAATCCGAAGCACCAGAACCAGGGTTCCGGGACCGGTTGTGCTTTCGGGTGTGTTTCCAGGGACCAAAAATTCATCATGGATTCCAGTTGCATCCCACGCCGGTCCCCTCTGCAGGAGGCTGGGACGGGAGGCAGAGGGTTGGTGGATTCTCCATGAAGGAACGGCTTGGAGAATACTCTCAAGCTCAATCTGTCTGACTTCTCTTAGGTTTCCTGACTAGGGCGATACTAAGACAATACTTGGAAAGTACAAGGGTTTCTGAAGGTAAATACTGGACAATTTCTAGTAGAATACGGGAGAATACTAGGGGTATACCAAGAGAATACTTAAGAACAACAAGGGGTAATAACTACACGCACACGCGTGCTGCCGTATGCCGCAGCAATACAAGTCAGACGAAAAAATGTAGCATATGCCATTCGGTTTGTGGGGTTGTACAACTGTCACTGCAAATTGACACTGTGCTGTCTTACATCTCTTGCACGTGGCTCACAGCGGCACTCAGACTTCCATGGTTGCAACACACACACACACAAGGTGACACACATGCCTGTCATGCCGCGGATTTGTGCTGGGGCGCACAGGAAGTGAATTCCACTGCTGTTTGTGTCATGCCGCGACACTTGGAACGCGCTGCATTGCTGTGCAGCAATGCAGGGGTCAGATTGCAGAGGCTTTTTTTTTTACGTTCAGGATTCCACTGTATTGGTCAGGACGCAGATGAAGCTTGCCAAGGATCGCCCCGTATTCTCCTTTCCCTAGTATTGCCCTAGTATGTCCCTAGTACTGCCCTAGTATTGCCCTAGTATTGCCCTAATATTCCTTACTCCTAGAATTTCCTCAGCATTCCCCAGTATTCTCCCAGTATTTGCCTTTAATTTAGTATTATTATTGCCCCAGTACTCCCCTAGGATTGCCTAGTATACCCCTTGTATTTTCTTCACTAACCCCTAGAGCTCCCTTAATATTCCCCTGGTAAAGGAAGGGGAATACTGGGGGATTACCTTCAGTATTCTCGAACTAACTAGGCAGCTAAATAGATTGATAACTATTTGATTAGCCAATAAACTAGCTGACTGGCTTTTAGAGAAAGTTCATGATAACTATCTAATTGACAAAATCGCTGACTTTCTAACTGTTGTTTGACTAATTAATTGATCTTGCGAATGTTGCTGCTTGAGCCCGAATAGCACGCGTTTCGAACATACACATGTTTCCGACAGTAGCCATTTTGCCAGTGTTGTTGGCAATTTCCCGGGATTAAAACCTTCTTTTTTGGGGACCGGGTAGCATATATACATTATGATTATGTATATGTATATATATACATATATATATATATATATATGGACGTATATACAATCATTCATCCTCTGAGATGTTTGTACTTCCACATACACCTCCGTGTCAACACTAGGGATCCCTATAAACGGTTGGTTCCCTTGTGAATCCGCCTTTCGTTAATTAAAACGTGCTGACCCTTGTTCAATCATGGAAGTTGTCAAGAGGCCTCAAGAGGATGGTAGACTGCCAAAACTCTTCTGTCCACTTCCATTTGGTTCATGATCCTTGGAATCGTGCGGTTGCTCCCGCCGTCACTTGTTTCGATTGACTGTTTCAGAACTTGAGACACTCCAAGCACGGCGCCAAGTTTGGTTTGCTGTCACTCACTGGTAGTGAATCACTAGGCAGCCCGCTTGGGCAACTGCGACACGTAAAAATCTCTCTGATTTTGCCAGCAGGCATGTTGTATTTTTATCTGGACACTTGTGGAAAGGGTGGCAGGCCTTTTCCGCTGCATGAGGGAAACCGACGAGTGGGGGAATCGTTAAAGACAATCGCAGGGATAGATTTGGGATAGACTACCCTCCCCCAGGCTAACATGGAAGCTCCCAGGACCCCTTTAGAAGACTTGGCTCCATGAGCTTCCATGTTAGTGAGGGATCGACTCGACTCCTTGGAGCGGCCTTCGGTTTTGCTTTGGATCCAGGTGGGAAATCCAGCCATGTGGTCGCTGCCACCTTCCGCCCCGCCATTGGAGAAGGGTGAGAGCGCCTTTAATGCGGTGGAGATCGATGACTTGGCGCAGTGCCAGGACAGAGCATCAGAAAGGTTGCCGAAGATGCCCTCACACAGCTCCAAGGCCCTTAGATTGAGTTTTGGGGGGTTTATCAAAGTCAGCAACTAGGGTTGTTGCCCTACCAGCAACTTGGGGGGCTGCGATGAGGGTAGAAGACTGCGGCCACAAAGACAAACCCCCACCAGCAGTCAACAAAGAATAAATTCCAAGGACCTCTAGTCAGGTCCCACTATTTTGTGGCCATGTTTGCACCCATACAAATCCCCTAACTTGGGCAATCATAAATACGAAACATCCTCAAAAGAGCGAACTAGCAACTGCAAATTCCTGTTGCCAGCTTTGTGCAGAGCACCTCGTTTTGACATGGCAGTGATACATGGTTCATTCCTCAGGAGCCAAACATCCGGCAGAAGCTGTCAGGGGAGCTCTTGAGACGCTTGGCACGTCTCCGCACCTGGCTCCAGTCAAAGGAAGCTCGGAGATGGAAAGTCAAGTTTTCCTTCATTTTTCCAGGACCCTGTTTTTTCTCTAGGACCTAGACTTTAGGAGCCTGAAAAACAGGGTCCTTCTTTGGTTCCTCTTGGTTTCAACCCGAAGTTTGGGGATTTTGACTTGGTGGTGGTAAGACAACATGCGCATAAAACGACCCAGGCTCGTTACAAGGACCCCTGCGAAAGGAAGAACATGACATCCAACCGGAATACGAACAGGGGGCTGACGTGGCTGCCGTAAGAGAGAGAGAGAGAGAGAATTCTCTTTTCATTTTTCGTTGGGTCACCAAGAGCAGATCTGTTTTTTGTTTTGTTTTACATATGTCCAGCTCCTCTGGCGAGGAAGTGGTGCTCGATTTGCGCCGTGACTTTGTGAGCCCGGAGGACGGGAAGCTTTGTGACGGGATCTGTGGGGAAAAGGCGCTTTCATGCCCTTGCTGGTTTCAGTTTGGGTTTCAGTCATGAAAAGCCGGTGCCGTTTGTTTTTGCAAAGGGACACCTAGGCTAGCCCCCATCCCCCTTTTGTCATACTGGGGCATCGGAAAAGCCATTTCAACCATTGCAACCGCTCTCGTGGCATCTCCGCAACCCGAATGCTTAGTCTGAAGGGGAGAGAAGACACGACAAGACTTTGATCCATGCGGGGGTTGATCTGAGGATCCCTGACCTGTTGGGTCTTTAAACGTGGCAAGTGGCAAGTGAGAAGCTTGTTTTGTTTATGCTTTTTGGACCAAAGGCAGTCAATCGGATAATCATTTCGGCAACTAGGTCGCTCGAACCGGTGCATGCGCGCGCAAAGTATCGGTTGGTTTGGAAGCCGCACATAGTTTCTGTTTTGGGCAGCACAGCTCATCACAACAGCTGCTTTGGCCTGCTGGACTCGTATCAACCAAGGTGCAGACCCGGAAGAATATGCTCACACAGGGGCCACAGAAGATCAGTTTTCGCAAAAAAACAACATCAGCTAAAAGATCTATCGAATGCCATGCGTCTACATGTGTATATATATATATATATATTTATATATATATATATATATGTATATGGACCCTCAAACAGCAAACAATCATTTGTAGTTTTATCTTTTGACTGCATTTGGTGTGTTTTCTTAGTGCACGACAAAACATATATATATATATATATATCTATATCATACAAGGATTGAATGATTTGCTCGCAACGGATGAATTTTGGGTGCTTGAACGGAAAGCATTGTGCCCGCAAAACACCAGCAAAAGCCCGCAACACGCCACGGGGAAAAAACACCACCCGCAACTCCCGAAAAGATAATCATCCATGCACATTGGCATCATCAGCAGTGACAACGGCGCCCTTCTGGCAACAAAAACACCTGCTTATTGGACAGAACAACGAGTTATCCCCAGAAACAATTGACTCGCCAAGTATTTCTACAAACCGCCTAAGAGACAAACACACCAAATTATAACATTTGAGGGTCAAGTAAAAAGACATAGGGTAGACTCACACAATTTTCCCAGCAAACACCGGGAGACTCACTCATTTCATTTTCCCCTGGAGGAAACAAGGATTTGTGACCAAAGAGCTCCCAGAAGGTCCACGAAACAATTTTTCTTTTTGGCCCCGGGAAGCCCACTGGACATGACCATCGCAAGCTCATGGGAAAACTGGGAATGGAGAGGTCCAATAGCTGCCTCCAGGCCGCAATTGTCGGATGGATCGAAAGATTGCATCCGTGGACAATGTCCTGGTCGAATGTGTTGGACTACCTGCCGCCGAAAGAATTCCACAAGCTTGCTAGATCATGCTGCCTGGCAAGCACAGCCAGTCGAGTTGTTGGCCAATCTACTGGAATTGAGGAAAGGATTTGGCCTTGCACACTTCGTTGTTCCTTGCTGGGGCGCTTGAAATGAGTGATTGAGCATCACAGTTGCTCGTGATCCTCTCAGGCTCTGCTCAGGGCGATACTATACACTACGGGTATTCCATGAACTGGATCGCCGAGGTGTATGGCTCCTGCATCATGGACTATGACGGGCATCCGGAGGCAGGGTTGTTCCCTAAAACAAATGTGCTAACAAGCTACAGCTGATGAATCACTTTGAGTAGCTTCAAGAAGGCCTCCTTGTTTCAACGCTTGGTTCATTCCAACCCCTTCAAACAGCAACCCTGGGAGGCTGTGGCAAAGATCATTGAGGGCTCACATGAAATGTGCCAGCAAGCTGAAAGGTTGATGCCGTCGGGGAAGTTGCTGCTCCTCCCTCCTCACGAGACACCCATGAACATTACTGGCCACTTTCTAGCTATGGGCCTCCACAAAAGGTGGGCACGCTACTTTTTCTCGGATGCCGGAGAATTGCAAGTTGGGATGTTTTCCATGCAGACCTACAATCCATTGGCCACCAATGCCAACTGCCTCTCGATGACATGGACCTATGATATGGACATGGAGCTGAAGTCAGCCAGTGGCACTGAGCTAGCGGACGATGCAATGCCTGATTGCCCCATGTCGTGAGCAGATTGCCTGCTTTTGCTGTTTTGAGCGGTTGCACGTCTGGGATGCTCGAGCACCAGCTGCTACTGGTGAAGTTAGCAATCTTTCTTGCAACACGCACAATGCCCCCAGTGTGGAGAGTTCTGCAAACACCTGCGTTGCTGCTGTTTTTTTTTGTATTTCCCAGGGTGGAATCTGCTCAACAGAGGCCGCAAGTAGCTTTGGCGAGTTCAGTTCTTTGGAGGCCGCTCGTGCCACCTGAACCCTGAATGCGCCATTTGGGGCCCCCGACCTCCTTACACCTCTAAATCAGGTTGGCAGCTTAGCGCTTGAAGCGCGAGAGCCCCCTCGCGAGCATGTGTGCAAAAGACATGCGAGATCAATACCCAAGGTTGGCAAGGGTCCGCGTTTTGCTGACATGTCCATGAGTTGCGTTGCATATGTGACTGCCACAAGATACGATAATTGTGGCGGGTGTTTGGGCGTATTGTGGCAAGTGTTCCATTGGTTTCCATTGGTTCCATTGGTTTTTTGGGCGTACTTCAGGTCGTTAAATGTTGGTTTCCTGAGCTTTCCTGTCTGCGCAATGTGTGCGGAAAAGGCGCTTCATGGCATCATCTGTGAAGCCAAGGAAGGCCTCCAACGGCAGTGTTCTGAATTTCAAGGGGCAACGTCCCTGACGTTTCCCAAGCTTTATTCCAGTTTAGCTGGGAGGATACCGATATATATATATACATATATATATATATACATAGGTTATAATATATATAAAAAATAGATAGACAGGTGTATGAGACGCCCCACGGAATTGTTCCCACTTGTCGATTGGGTGTTGAGAATGTAGTGCCTTTTTGGGGCGATGCTATGGGGACGCCAAAGAGAAGCCACGAGTCCCCGCTTATTTTGTTTTGAGACACACCCATCTATGGCACACCCATCTATGGTTTATTTGGGGTTCGTCCCAAGAACTTCTCGAAGACGAGTGAAAAGGGGGGGTCACGTTGATCTACACGAGTAGAATGCTTGATGCCAAGAGTTCCAGTTTCCACTGGTAACCAGGATGTGTACCCCCGCGACTTAGGTAACCAGGAGCTTGTCCTTTCTGTTTTGCATGGTTTTCTTTCGTTACTTAGCACATTGGCCATCAAATAACTCGATCCTTGGGGTCAGGCATCGTCATAGATGACCGGGAGTTTGGACAAGAATCAATCAAATGGTTAAGGGAAAGAAGCGACCACGGGGCCTACAGGGGGCCCACAGATTCGGAGTTTTGACCATGTCAAGTATGATTTCCCTTTTGCTTTGCTTTCCAACAACCCAAAAATTGTATTTGCCTGCACACCATGGTTTCCATTTGTTTCTTAGCCAGATTTATATAGTCATGTTTACTTGCAAGTGTTTGTTGTTTTTTGGGATGGGAGGGGTGGGGTAAGCCTATTTACCCACCAATTATGGGTAAGTGTCAAAGGGCCGTTGGTTTTTACGACAAAAACACCTGGCGGTTGTCCTTCGGGTTTCCCTTAAGACCAAGCCTGAGGTTCCCACCCCACCCATGGCAAGCTCTCTGTTTAGGGCCGGCTCCCGCGGCTCCCGCGGCTCCGCGGCACCTGATGTTCAGCGTGGGCAACGTGGTGGGCTCCGGGTGTTGGCTGCTGAGCGCCTCGAATCGTCGAAGCGAGTCTCCCATGGCGGGTCCCATTGGGTGACTGGCGCGAGACCCTTGAAGCTGGTTGAACTTCAATGGGTTTCGCGGGGTCTTTGGTGCCCCCCTGCTTTTGGTTTCTATTCGGAGGGTTCCAGAAATTCCGGAGCTTTTGGGGATACCACCTGGCGCTCTTGTGCCCTAGCAAGAGTTGAGGACTCAATGCAGGCCCGATGGCATCCAGGTGGTTCCGAAAGGGTGCCAGCAAAACGGACCAGTTCTCCTGGAAGATTTGATGCTGTTTGCAGACATCTTGGCGCATGACTTTGAACGAGAAGGCAAAAAGACGCCAATCCATTTCAGGTCTGCCTCATTTTGAGTGATATACGCATCTTGCAAGGAGCGGTCATCTGCACCAGCTTGGATGGGCCCATATTCACTTTGCAGCTAGAGGGGGTATCGTTTTTGGATGGTCCCTCTTGAGTGCTGGTGGGAATATTGCTAGCAAAAAGTTAACTTGCAGGGGAAGTCTGGCCAGGTATATAGAGGGAGCCCTGCCCCAGTGGTTCCGTTTGATTCTGGCAGATTATGTTGCTGCAAAGAGGTTCATTTAAGCTTTTGTCTCACTCCGTACGCGCCAGGGTTTCCTTTTTGATGTCCAAAGGAAGCCGCAGTGAAGTTTAATATGGGCAAATGAAGCTGTGGCTTGACAAAGACTTGCAATGGGCTTCGTAAAGAAGGCGCAGTTCTTTCAGTCTGGTGCAGTACTCCAATCCCCCCACATATGGGTTTGAGGGGGTTTCTCCAAAGACGCACCTATATATGAATACAAGCATCATGCAGTTCGCCTTGCTGGACCAACGTCGGAGCTACCTTATACAGGTGGAAAAGTACTTTCCCTCCAAGAAGAAACCCTTCCCCTTGTGATTCGTAGTCAAAGGCGAACCAAGAAGAATGCACTGGTTTCAAGGGACCTCGATTTTGAGAAACACACATTCGTGCATGGACCCCCCCATTTCATGGACCTTCAAGAGGAGAGAAGGGGTGTTCCGCTGGATGGCTTAGCATCCCCCGAATTCGCCTCCGCGAATTCCGAATTGAGGTGATCACGCAAGCAGCGGCTTGCCTTGATCGGTTGCCAGGGGGTTGACGTCGTCCCCGCATCAAGATGATTCTATGGCGAGCTCATTGGTTCTGGGCTAAAACGAGTTCACTACGATGTGGGTCTTTTGGATCTATGATGCTTGTGTTTGTGTCTGTTTGTATGATGTTTCTGTGTGTGTGTGTGGGTTTGTGGTCGAGTTTGAGGTGTTTGTTTGTTTTGCTTGTATGATGCTTGTGTGTGTGGGTTTGTGGTTGAGTGTGCCTGTTTGTGTGGGTGTGTGGGTGTGCGCGTGTGTTTGTGTTTGTGTTCGTGTTGTGTTTCTTTTTGTTGTCGTTTTTGCTAGCGGACCAGAAACCGCGCTCAACGGCGTGCACTTGTTTCCTGCAACCCTGCAGCATGCGTAGCACGCCCGTATGACTGCTTCGCCCTGGCACTGCGCGCACGCCTGACCATGGTAACCGCACCCGCTCGCCTGAGACCTGACTATGGTAAGTGCTTCGTTAGAACACTGCGCGCACGCCTGACCATGGCAAGCACACCCGCCCGACTGCTTCGTTATAACACTGTGTGCACGCCTGACAATGGTAAGCGCACCCGCCCGACTGCTGCGTTACAACGCTGCGCGCACGCCTGACCATGGTACCGCCCAGCGCCGCCCGACTGCCGCATTGTAACACTTCGCGCGCACCTGACCATGGTAAGCTAACACTGCGCCCGCTCTGCTGCTTCGTTATAACACTGCGCGCGCTTGACCATGGCAAGCACACCCGCCCGACTGCCGCATTGTAGCACTGCGCGCGCGCACCTGACCATGGTAAGCTAACACTGAGCCCGCTCTGCTGCTTCGTAATAACACTGCGCGCGCGCCTGACCATGGTAGGCACACCCGCTCGACTGCTTCGTTATAGCACGCCTGACCAAAGATGTTTTTCGCGGACGCGAAACGGTCGTCTGCCTCACTGGCACGATAGACTCTACTTGGTCAAGCTGCAAAGCTTATTCCGATTTCGCTGCCTTCGCGCAGCCCGCATCTCCTCTTGTATGTGAAGTCTTGGCAGCGGCGCTATGTCTTGCGCCAGCGAGATGTGGAGCAGCAAACTGTCGTAGCGATCGCAAAAAATGTGAAAAAGGAGAAGGCAGGGAATGGGCGATACAATTTGCGTGTCGCCTCAGCGAAACGCAAAACGCCTCTAAAACAGCCCTCTGGGAGGTTTTTGAGGGACTCAATGTGCGTTTCGCTGAGGTGAAGCGCAAGTTTTCTTCTGAAAAGCGACAATACGCGAGCGCGGATTGCGGTCCGCCGGGTTTTTTGGTGTGTCAGTTGGTATGTCGGTGTGGCTGTGGGCTGTGGCTGTGGCTGTGTGTGTGTGTGTGTGTGTCGGGGGGGGGCCTCCGCGTGTATGTGTTTGTGTGTGAGTGTGTGTATCATTGCTTAAGTGTTTTAGTGTGTGTGTGTGTTTGCGTGTGCGTGTGGCTGTGGGCGTGTGCAGGTTCAAATTGTGTAGCAGAATAGCAGGAAACAAGAGCATCTTGGCCACACCTTGATTTGCGTGTGGCGGATTGATCATTCGAACGAGCTGCCTCCAGGACTGGGAACAATTATATATCATGCTGTGACGAGCTCATCCTTTGGGTTTGGTGACTCTGCAAATGAGCAAGCAAACAAACGCGTTGGTGCTGTGCCGAGTCCGGCTGATGCCATTGATCTAAGACTCTCAAAAGGTCCGGCAGTTATACACAGCCAAACAGTTGCACACGCACACGCACACACATTGTCCTCATGTAATCGTGTGTAAATTTGGCAATCGAACTCCATTTTCGATCACCTGGAGCCTCCCGACCCTAACGCAATTTCGGGGTCACATTTCGTCCAAATGAAGGGGTCATGAGTCATGGCCATGTTTGGTGGCAACCCCCCGCCATTTTTGACATTCACGATGTTTTTTGTTCGGTGTTGCATACGCACGCATCGCATGAGGCAACAGCTGGGGCCTTAGCCTTCAATCGGACCAGTTCCCCGGGCGTGGGCCTGGTTTCTTTTTTTGTTTTTTTGCGTTTTGGGATGTTTCTTTTTTTTTTTTGGGGGGGAGGAGGAAGATTCAGCGCGATTTGATGCACACTTCTGTTTTGATCGTTTTTGATTTGTTTACAGTGAGTGACCTCCCAGCAACCAGCCACCATTTGTCCCCTGTGCGCCAGTCATCGAACAATTTTACCTTCCTTCGCTATAGAGCCGCTAGTAGGGCTTTCAAGTCCTTTCTGGGTATTGGGGATGGCCCGGCAACCGCACCAATTGTAGACCGGGTCTCCTTTCCCATCACGGAAAGTGTTGGAAGCCTACCATCCTCTTGAAAAGGCAACTTGCCCCGGTCGATCATTGTTGGAAAACGGGTATCCAAATGTCTGGCGACACAAATTCCCGTCGGTTTCAGAACTGAGCAAAGGGCGTCTTTTACAGGGGGGCAGTGTGGCTGAATCAGGCCGCCCGCCCCCTTTTGGGATACGTTTTCAGGGAACCATGGGGACGTTCTCAAGGAAAAACACATGACATGGAAACCCACTCTCTTTGAGGGTTGCCCCATGAGGCACAAGCGCGCCATCTTGAGGGATCCCTCCACTTGACCATCAAGTCACACCTGCAATTGGTAGGAAGGAAATGCCACTGGTTTTTGACTTTGAAACAAACCCTTGACAGGGCTTCAATTAACAGGGGCCCAGTTGAAGGGGCTCTCTTTCTTGTGCAGGGTTCGTGCCTGGACCCTATAACTACACTTAAAAGTGTGATGTGGCCCTTAAATTAGGGAGGGTGATTCCCAATTTGGTGGGTTGTTTGAGGGTCCAGGTATATGTGGTTTCTTTGAGCGTCACCTCGCGTCCCAGGCTTTGATGTGAGCACGTCGGCATGTAACTTCAACAATTGCCCCTCGTGCCTCGGTCAAAAACAACAACCTGGGCTTCCACAGAATATATCAGTTGAATATCACCCCATCATGTTTGGGGCGATACCCCATTATTAAGGGTGGTTTGAGGGTCCATGGACAGCACGGGTTTTGCAGAGGCCCTTGGTTTTGCGCCTTGCAACAAAGGTCCTTGGATTGGGCTCAGTTGATGATTTGGAGCTGTGCTGTTGTTCGGTCGGTTTGGGGTGGGGGGGGGAACGCACAGCCTTGGGCCTGCAGGACGCGTATCATGTGACCATCAGGGCTGCAATAAGTGTGCCGCTCGGGGCCTTGACTCAAGCAAAGGCGTCTCCTTGTTTTCTTTTGCCCTGGGGCCACCCCCTTTTGGTTTTAAATGGCCGCCTTTTGGAACTAATCAGTTTGGGGTGTTTGGTTTAGATGAACACCTCTTTCACATGAGAACACCTTGATATTCCGGCGTTGCTGCGCGAATCTCAGGTGCTTCATCACACCAACCTCGCTGAGTCAGGCGATCACGCTGCTCCGGCTTAACGCCGCGGGAAAGAGCAGGAAGACCCCATTGGTACAGCGATTTTCGCGCTCCAATTCAGAGACGCCCGTGCTCTTTTTTTACATGACATGAACATGGGAGGAATCGTCCTTTCCTTGTTCCTTTCCCTTTCTCCCGGGGTTGGGATTTTATGCTCCCGCACGAACCCCGAAGTCCATCACGAGAGGCAGAACCCCTTGTTTTGCTTTCATGCTAATTTGCCCGGGAGCAAGTTGCATTTCTCATCAAGTCCGAAAGCAAAGTCCATAGCTGATTCACCTCCATTACCCTTTGGTCTTTGTGCTTGTGATTCTTACAACAAGCATTTTGCCATTGCTGTGGGCTTGGTTGGCAGCGCGGCAATTCATTGCTCATGCCTTGTATCACTTTCACATCTTCGCAATCAACTCAACCACAGCCGTTTTGATTTCCCTCCCCTCCACTAGCATGGAATCTGACTTCAAGGTCCTTGAAGACATTGTTTCTCTGAAAAACACCCTTTGGTGTGTTCTATGTTAGTGGACAAGAGGGTAAAAGCGGACGGATGCTGAGTTGACACCCCTGCCAAAAGTTCACATGGGAAGAACATTGCCCGTTGTATACCACTCAGGTTCCAAGCGTCCAACATTGCATGCGCAAACGCCAGTGGGTATCTACTTGACCAGTCAACGCCAAGCCTTGACTGACTTTCTTGTGTGCACAACCTCCTCATAGCGCAGCTTCTTCTATTGGTTAAGAGTATTTTATTTTCCCCTGTTGGTTTTAAAGGGAATCTATCACTACTGGAAATATTTTAATTTTTCCCAGGGGACTTAAGTAAATGGAGGACTTGGGGGGTTCTGGGCTAACACAGAGGCCCACCGGAATCCCTTTGGGGAAAGTCCCAAGAGCAAGGACTTGGCACGGCCCAAGGCTGACCATCACCGGCTGCAGCTCGCATCGTTGGGGCATCGGCACTGGCACCACTACCCGGAGAGACTTGGCAGCACTTGGTCGGTTTTTGGCCAGACACAGCCCGGACGGCTGCAGCCAGTCACCAAATTTGAGAACCATTTTAACTGTTTATTGTTCAGGTTGTTCGTAGGTGTGTGTGTGTGTACTTTCTGTAGCATGAGGTATCAGCGTGGATTTAATGCGCTAGTTACTCAGCGTGAGATCAGCTGAACTTTAATCATTGTTTGCTGGGGTCTCCGCTAAATCTAGATTATGTGTCAGGAATGGTTGCTTTCAATTGGCAAGGCTTCCAAGCTCACAAAGGGGACCCCTAATTAACAGAAGACCCCCCGCGATCAACAAAGACTTTCGTTGCTATTTACAAGGCAAGGACCAAAGAGGTTCTCCTCTTTCCAGTTGAATTGGCTGGGACGTAACCCCAGCTGTTTAATTTTGAGCCACAACCAGATATGGTTTCACAAGGATTATCGGGTGATTTCCACGAACTGTTTTCATGGATGTAGAATCTTCAACATGCCGTGCTTTGGCCACCGTTTGAGCCGAGTTCGGGTTCAGGTGGCGTGTGGAGCTACACCTTCATCAACAGGCGGGTGGAGGGCAACCCATTTTTTCCGACCCCGTCTAAGACCGCAAGTGCACACCGTTAGAAGACAAAACCAGCAGAACCTTGATTGGGAGCTTTTGGGTCTCATGCTAGGTGCTGTTGCAACCTTTAAAAAACCAAAGGCTTCTGAAACCGTTGATCTAGGAAAACTCAAGGGGCGCGGGCGCGTAAGCTCGCATAAGCAGGCGCGTAAGGTTCGCGTAAGCTCGCCTAGCTGGGCTGCCCGCTAGCCCTCGCGATGGATGCCGCTGCCACATAACCCGTTTCTTGACCTGCAGCAAGAACAATGCCAAGCGGCTGAAACTCGTGAGGGTAGTTCTTCGTCATTTTCTTCCTCAGAGTCATCCACATCATTTTGAAAAGTTCTCCTTCCTGCTGCATGAGAACAGGAGCTGGCGCAAGCAGTTCTTGAGGGGAAACGCTCAAAACGGCCATGCGTAAGCCATGCGTAAGCTTAACATGCTCCCTGGCTTCCGCGTAAGCTAAAGCATGGGTCGCGCAAGGAAAGCGCAGGCCTGCGCGAAAGCAGCTTGATACGACATGGGGATTCATGGCAGGTTTATAGAGTCGCTCACCTGTTTCTCGGGCGAGTAAACCAAAAGGTAGCGGGACAAGGAACTGGAAGCCCAGCGTCCGGCAAACTGAAGGGGGGGTGCTGTGGCCATTGGGGCATTTCGAGAGGGGTCGGGCAACTAGTTACTGGTTCCTTCCATAGGAAACACCAGTCCGTCGTTGGAACCAAAGACATGGCCCCGGGTGAGAGAACAATGATTGGAACCTGGTCTCGGTACCAAGACCCTCCCTCCGCGCAAACATTCTGATGACGTGCCTGGTGGAGCCAAGAGTCAATGGCCCAATCGATTGTGCCTTTGCTTCCGTCCCCAAAAAGATGTTTCGACAGGTTCCCGATGATTCCCCTTCTGGTGGCTTTAAACATCATCTTTTGCGCCAATTCAATTTGAGCGAGGTGTTACGATGCAATACAGGGAAGCCTGTTAGAACTCGTCCAAGGAACTTTCCGGTCTGGAGTGGTAGTTTTATGACCCTCAGAGATAGGCAATCACTGAAAATCAGCAAAAATATAAAAATACAGACGCGGAAACAAACAAAAAACAACACAAAAAAACAAAAAAAGAACAAACAAAAAAACAAAAAACTGCAGCCAGAAACCCTTCAGGGGCAGACCAGGCATCCCTGTTTCCCTTTTTCTGTGCATGCGTGTTGTTTGTTTTCTGTTTTTTGTCTGTTTGTTTTCTGGTTGTTTGTTTTGTTTTTTTCCCCGGGGTGTTTTTTTTGTTTTGTTTTGTTTTTCAGTGTGTATTTTTGGTTTGTATTGTTTTTGTTTTTTGTTTGTTTTTTGTATCTTTTTTGTACTTCCCAGTTATTGCCTCAGTGAAAGTCTTAATGGTAGTTTGGTTTCCCTAAAGTTGATCCTTAGAGCACCTGCTTTGCAGGGGAGGGCCCTGCTTGGTCTGAGGGTCTGTTGGGCAATCTTTGGGCAGGGACTCCAGTCACACCATGACCATCACCGATGGCACCGGCTCCTGGGTCTTGACGACCCATGCCTATGCCGCTCAAACTCCGGAACTCCAGGGAGGGATGGAGGGGGGGGGGTCTGTGCCATGTGTTTTAAGCTGTTTAGGTGTTTCATTGTTTAGTTGTTTAGTGCAAATGTTTTGGTTCTGGTCATGGTCGCTGGGGGGCTGCCAACCAAACAAGTCGTTTGCTACCACACCAAGGGTTGGAAACGATTGGCACTTCTTCAGTGGGTTGGGAATTCTTTCAAAACGGGAGTGGGGTGACCTCAGCAAGCCTGGTGTAAGCATGTTTGAGCAGGTGAGGTTGGGTGTTTTGGCTTCCAAAGGGCTTCCGCCATGAGGTCTTGGAGGACGGGCAAAGATGCCAAACATCATGTGAGGTCTGCAGAAGAAACCCGTAGCCACCGGGTTCGAAAGCCCAAAGTCCAAAGTATTTCCTTTTTTTTGTAAAGTCGACATTGGGTGTTTTGGCCTTGTTTCCCTATAACCATCAGGGAGCTCTCCTGTTTTGAGGAAACCCCCATCCTTGCTGTTGGCTTGGACTGATTCAAATGTTGTTGCTTTGCAGACTGAAGTCTCAGTTTGGCTGGCAAAACTACCAAATCACACCCATTTACTTGCGGTTAGGGTTTCAGACAACTATTGATAGGAACA
This sequence comes from Effrenium voratum, assembly GCA_963377175.1. NCBI lineage: Eukaryota > Dinophyceae > Suessiales > Symbiodiniaceae > Effrenium > Effrenium voratum. Next base: position 20,720 of record CAUJNA010000365.1, on the reverse strand, counting down.
TGACCATGGTCCACAGATTCGTGGCATTTTCACCAAGGCACATTTAAGACGTTGTCCTGTGTTGCTTTGCCCCTTGGAGCTTTGCTCTTGTAGAAATGCTGGGGACATGAACAGGCTGGTCCGATTTTTGTTGTTGTTTTTTTTGGGGGGGGTCTCCTGGAGTGGACACTATGTGTACGTGCGGATCTATGTCCATCCGCCTTTTCCAACCTTGAAAAATCCATAAGAGGGTTGCTGCACCGATTGGGAAGCTGTTCGATTTGCTCAATAGTGGCAGGCGTGGCTTGTGGGTCCAGCGTGGCCTTGAGTCTGCGTTGTGTCCAGGGTTGATAGATATTGCCTGGCCTTGTTCTCCGGCAAAGATTCTGAGGACGCGACATAAATAGAAATCCCTTTGGAAGGTTTGCTGAAAGCCAGGTGGGGAGGCAGATTCAACTCCCAATTCTTTTAAGATAGCCTTCTTTCTGGAAAGACCACCATTATGAGGGAACTGCTAGTTTGCTAAAATCACGATGTGTGAACAGAATGGGTGCTGATCATTTTTAGTGGATGGCTGCAACAAATACAAGTTGTTTTGGTCACATGCCAAGGATTGGACAGGTTACTTGAGTGAAGTCGATGTTTCTTCTTGAACTCCAACATAAAACAGCCTCAAATGAATTGGTCGACATACACCCCAATATTCTGAATGCTACAGGGTCCATGCTCAAATTGACATTCCTACCCAATCCCAAGGTTTGTCTCTTTAAATTTCTGCATGATGTCCACGGGATCTACTTTCCCTAAGCTTCAGCCCCCATTAGAATAACAGAAAGGGACCCTGTGAGCGTTGGGTTTTTGCACACACCTAATTTTGCTGCATTCTGGCCAAAACCGAAATAGAGTAATGGCCTTGGGAATGATGCTGGCAACCACCAAGAGGCTCATTCTTTTAATTCTTAAATGGGAGACAACTAACCAAGGAACCACCGAACCACCAATCCAACTCGCCAATTGGATTGAAATAGATTGAAATGCCGGATTTTCCAATTCACAACTCTCAGAGAGCTGGCTGCTTGGCTGATAGGTGCACGCGTACTGCGATTCGGATGGCGGCAGCAACCGGCTCCTGTTCACCTCCACGCGCGTTCCTTGAACCAACCTTATGAGTCCAAGCCTCCACATGGATTGGTGCAATTGCTTGTAAGACCTAAAGGCTTATTGGGCAGTATGGGGAACACTGAGTTTGTTCTTTGGGATGTTGACCATTCTGGGTGGGCGTAAACAAGTCAGGACTTGGTTGGACCGATCCACTCAGGATGCGAGGACTCGCAAAACATCGTATCAACCTTGCTGACCTTTCGTTTTCCAGTGTTGGTCCGATCCAGGGATTACTCGGTCTCCTCAGAGAAGAGTTTTATATTCAGGTTTGACTGAATATGGAATAGAAACCAAACATACTGTTTGTGTATCCTGGGATTTCGCCGAGTTATTCCTTCTAAGTTTTACATGATGGTCCTTTCTTTGGTGATTTTCTACTTGGCTAACTAGATCCACTGGTCTTTGGTGAAAACCAGTTGACCTGCTTTCAAGTGGTCGCAAATTTGCTTCCCCTCCCATACATTTCCCCGCCCGACAGTTGGAGAATGTGTTTGGCCATTGAGCTCTTTGCCTGGTGGCACGGTTACACATTACTCAGTCAAAGAAGCATTTCACCGACCTGGAAATGGACCTGAAAGGGAAGCCGGGCCTTTCAGCCGATAATTGAAACCAATGGCATTCATTGCGCATTTCCGTACGCGTCCACGGCAAAGTCATCAGCACTCAAGCTTTTAAGCCCAATTGGCATGATTAAGCAGTGCCTTGTGCACAGCTTTGCGTCAACACGTGGGACCTTATATCATGTTTGATTGCTTATGGAATCCATCCTTTCATGTAAATATGTTCACCCCCAGCAAGCACGGAAGTGAAGAAATCTCGTTTCGAATGATGCTGCTTCCAACACCCTGACCCTGTGGAAGTCCATGTTGCACACAGGGTAACAGCTTAAATGGCTGTTGAGGATCAATCGAGCCAAGCAGGGCAATTGCTCCAAACAAAGGGTTCCTTCTCTTGACTAAGGTAGACTTAACGCGGGTGGTTGATTGCAACCGTCTACCTTGGGGTCGAAAAGTTCCTATGGCTGACGTTGGTGTAATGGGTTCGCTCTCAGCATGGGAGGAGGGTGGTTTTGGGTTGTTTCAATTGAAAGCCGAAAGGAAACCGCCATGAAAAGAAAATCCAATAGGCTCAGCTTCTCAGTCTGGACCTGTGGTTTTGTTTACATTGATGGGTCAAGTTTCAACAGTAGCTCTGAGGAAAAAAGCAGGCCCTACTCCAAATTCAAAATACCCTCTTTTTGCTCTATGAGGGTATGATGTCAACCAGAGAAAAACAGCCTTTGTCCAAATTGTCATGTTCAAACAACGCACGTATTCAGGACTACTCTAAGAAACGAGCCACTCGGTATTTGGCTCGCAGAGTGGGAGTATGTGTCAAAGCGATATTCTAAACTTCCCCAAAAGTGTAATTTTCCCTTTGGCTTCTTTCAATCAAGGTGAAAGGGTACCCTGCAGCCACACACCTGGGCTCCTGGAAAAGTCCCCATAGGTTTCATTCTGCAATTTGGGCACAAGCTCTGGTAAAATGCGCTCAATGAAGTTTTGTGTATTCCCGATGTCCGGTTCTGTAAATTGCGGGCGCCCACGGATGAAAGCGCCGGCTGCTTTTGATGGGGTCACGTGGGGAAGCCAGAAGGTTGGGGTCGAGAGTTTACAGAATCCAGGATGGGTGGGGCAAGTCGTGTGAATTTTGATTCGGGGTTCTTTGGTGCAACATCAAAGATTCCAGTCCTACACCAATAAGAACAGAAAACATGTTGTGTAAGAGCAGTTCCCTCCGCAGACCCATCTGAATGCTGCAGCAAAGTGCCGAACCATTGCTCTTTGAGGGAATCTCGCAACTTTTACCCTCCCAATGAAAGACATATGGGTGTGGCCCAAAAATCAAGACCCAGGGTTACGCAGGTGTTAACCTAGTTTTCCGCTTACCAGGGTTCCATTTTGGAGCCCTATTTTTGACCCGCAGCCACATCTTCCCCCCGAAATGAATAACTCATCCCAGAGCTTTCTGTCAGCTGAATCAACCTGTTTATTAATAGGGGGTGGGGGGTGTTTCCCCTCCAACAGTGATGATCACCTCAACTTTTACCCTCTGCCCAATGAAAGACACAACTTCCCCCAAAAAGGAAACCCATCCCAGAGCTTTCCGTCAGCTTCCAGCAGTCGCCGTTCCCTCTGAGTTGCCCTCGCTGACGGTCACCGACGGCTTGACGCTCACCAGCGGCAACTTCGACGCCTCGGCGAGTAGCGGCACCTTCGCCACCAGCACCGGCGCGGTGTCCCTCAACGGCCCGGGGGGAAGAGGGGGGAAGAGGGGAGGGGGGGGTCCGTGTAATATTAATATATATATATATACATCGACATATATAGTATTATACTGTTTTTTAAACAAAATATAGGTGTTTGTCTATATATGTTTTATAGTGTTGCATTTTCATATGTTGTATTTAGATATATATATATATATACACAATTGTCTAGAAGGTGTGGTCTTCCGGCGTATCACTGGAGTTGTGGCGTACTTTAAGGCAAAATTAGGTCATGGCTCAAGGAGTAAACTGTTGGAAAGTAGTTCGCTCCTTTTTATAAACTATCCAATCGGGTTCTCCTTTGGGACATTTGATGCAGGTGAGACGGGCGGTTGAAACATCCGAAGGAGGGAGGAGACTCATGACAATAAGGAAGGTGGTGCCAAAAGGCTGAGGCGCAAAAACGCGGCGATTATGTCATACACAAACAGACGCACACACGCACAGCTCCAAAGCAAACGATTCAACAATAGCAATGCAAAGAATGGACGGCCCTACCCAGGAGATTAACAGATCTCCGCACACTGCTGGCCGAGTGTGGGGCGTACTGCCAAGGTGCTTCTGCCATGGACACCGTCCCAGAAGAAGGCGAGGCACTCGCCATCTTCGCGGCAGTTGTGCTTGCGTCTTCTTGGCCAACGCGCCCGCCGTGGGGTGACTGACCCACGGGGCGTATGACGGCGGCACGATGCGCTAATGTGCTCGCTGGGGATGCGCCAAGGTTTGTCCTTGGTTTTGGGGTGCATTGAGGGGAGGCCACGTGATGATACGGATGATACTGTTGCAGGGACACGGTGTATTGTTGTCCTGCTGCCTGCTGTTTAATCATTTAATTCGTTCAGGTTTCGTTCGCGCGACCGAATCCTTGCCCAGTATGCAGTATGGAGGAGGAAGCAATGATAAGGTGAATTGATAACATCAGTGGGCCACGGAGCTGTGTTGTGCCTTGCCATGATCGAAGGCAACAAGAGCGATGTGAAGAACGGAAATGCCCCTACCCAGAGATCACAGATTTCCGCACGACATGCTGGCCCAGAGTGTGGTGGCGTAACTGCCAAGGGCTTCTTGCCAATGGGAATGGCGAACGCCCTCCCACCGATCGCCCTCTTCGCGGCAGTTTGCTTGCGTCTTCTGGCCAACGCGCCCCCGAGGGGTACTGACCCACGGGCGGTAGAAGGAGGCACGATGCGCTTAGATGTGCTCGCTGGGGATGCGCCAAGGTTTGTCCTTGGTTTTGGGGTGCATTGAGGGGAGGCCACGTGATGATACGGATGATACTGTTGCAGGGACACGGTGTATTGTTGTCCTGCTGCCTGCTGTTTAATCATTTAATTCGTTCAGGTTTCGTTCGCGCGACCGAATCCTTGCCCAGTATGCAGTATGGAGGAGGAAGCAATGATAAGGTGAATTGATAACATCAGTGGGCCACCGAGCTGTGTTGTGCCTTGCCATGATCGAAGGCAACAGGAGCGATGTGAAGAACGGAAGGCCCTACCCAGGAGATCAACAGATCTCCGCACTGCTGGCCGAGTGTGGGGCGTACTGCCAAGGTGCTTCTGCCATGGACACCGTCCCAGAAGAAGGCGAGGCACTCGCCATCTTCGCGGCAGTTGTGCTTGCGTCTTCTTGGCCAACGCGCCCGCCGTGGGGTGACTGACCCACGGGGCGTATGACAGCGGCACGATGCGCTAATGTGCTCGCTGGGGATGCGCCAAGGTTTGTCCTTGGTTTTGGGGTGCATTGAGGGGAGGCCACGTGATGATACGGATGATACTGTTGCAGGGACACGGTGTATTGTTGTCCTGCTGCCTGCTGTTTAATCATTTAATTCGTTCAGGTTTCGTTCGCGCGACCGAATCCTTGCCCAGTATGCAGTATGGAGGAGGAAGCAATGATAAGGTGAATTGATAACATCAGTGGGCCACCGAGCTGTGTTGTGCCTTGCTATGATCGAAGGCAACAGGAGCGATGTGAAGAACTGAAGGCCCTACCCAGGAGATCAACAGATCTCCGCACACTGCTGGCCGAGTGTGGGGCGTACTGCCAAGGTGCTTCTGCCATGGGAACACCGTCCCAGAAGAAGGCGAGTCGCCCTCTTCGCGGCAGTTGCGCTTGCGTCTTCTTGGCCAACGCGCCCGCCGTGGGGTGACTGACCCACGGGGCGTATGACGGCGGCACGATGCGCTAATGTGCTCGCTGGGGATGCGCCAAGGTTTGTCCTTGGTTATGGGGTGCATTGAGGGGAGGCCATAACATCATACTGTTGCAGAGGCGAGTGGTGAAATACACGATCGCTGTCTTGAGATTTAATCATGGTTCTTCAGGCTTCTGCATCCGAATGTTTTATGCACATGTGTGGAAACCGCATGATGAGAAAGAAATACAACCGAAACAGCAATGGGTCACAGTGTCAAGAGCGTTCTTGCCGTGGTATTAAGTTTGTGCGCGCAAAAAGACAACCTTGGATGTGCCCTCATTTTCTATATGCTCGTCCAAACACAACCAAATACAAGAGGAACCTGCCGCGAACAAGATCAAGGAACGGATGGCCCTACCCAGGAGATCAACAGATTTCCGCACACTGCTGGCCGAGTGTGGGGCGTACTGCCAGGGTGCTTCTGCCATGGGAACGGCGAACGCCGTCCCAGAAGAAGGCGAGTCGCCTCTTCGCGGCAGTTGCGCTTGCGTCTTCTTGGCCAACGCGCCCGCCATGGGGTGACTGACCCACGGGGCGTATGACGGCGGCACGATGCGCTAATGTGCTCGCCGGGGATGCGCCCAGGTTTGTCCTTGGATTTGGGGTGCATTGAGGGGAGGCCATAAGATCATACTGTTGCATTTGCAGCTCAACCATGGTTTTTCTGCCAGGGCTCTGCGTGACCCAATGGACGAGCCAACCCAACGAACCGAAGAAGCAAGCAACCCAACCCAACCCAAACAGGCCACTCTTCTCTTTGGGTTTCTTTCTTGGAAGCGCCCCGTGAGGCGCCGTGACCGCCAGCAGCGGTCTGACCTTGTCGAGTGGCGACTTTGACGCCTCGGGCAGCACCGGGGCCTTTCAGACGAGCACCGGCGCGGTCACGTTGAAGGGGGCAACCACCGCAGAGTCAGGCCGGTCGAATCCTGCGAGCCAACCCGCGGTCGTTGAAGCTTCAACCTTTGAATTTATCTTGAAAGCTGACCAGACTTTTTTGTTTGACATTTAGATCATGTGTTGCCCAACCCTTCCGCTGGAAACCAAATCACGGGTTTCCGTTGGTCAGTTGGGAGGCCTTCGACTTGCATTTTGAGGCAGAAACGCCACCAAGGTATATTGGGGAAAGGTCCCCGGTTTCTACAGACGCGTGGTTGGCTGGCTGGTTTCAAAGGAAAGGGGAAGCATTGGGACAAAGGGCAATTGCGGGGATCGCCCCCTTTTCAGACATGCGCATTTAGCAAGGTGGTTGTCCTTTTAGTTTTCCTTTCAACCAACCTTGAAAGTGTACCCTGACTTCAAAACCAGACAGTTCCAATTTGTTTTGGAGTGGGTGACACCCGTTTGCTGATTGTGTTTTCCCCCTGTTGATTTGAAAGGGAATTCACCACTACTGGAAATAATATTGTTTTGTCCAGCCGACGTACTCCAAAAATGGAGGACAGTCAACTTCAAAATGGCCTCCGAGCCTTTGTCTACCAGTGGCATAGGTCAGGATTCGAGTGAGGTGCTACGCCTTTGCCGCCAGAGGAGTCTCCTGTTGAAGGTGCGTGTGTGTGGTTCCATGTTGCTTGAATACCTCTGTGTGTGAGGGTATAAAGGAGCTTGACATTAATTTGATATTCTATCTGGATTGAGGTGACGCAAAGAAAAGATAATCTTTCCAACAATGATGGAGGAGGTCGCTGGGCAGGTAACAGGCTATATAGTTATGTCATCGATTCTGAGTCAACTAACCCCTGTTCAGCTTACAACATCTTGCAACCCTGGTTGTCACCTACTAACCTGCAGATCAAACATCCAAGTTGTCAGGTGTGACGATCACCTCTGGCAACTTCGATGCGTCAGCTAGCACTGGCCACTGGGCGAGGAAATCATTCGCCTTCAATCGATGGCAAGTTGGGTATTTGGGGATGGTTTGGCATGTTCAAGTGTGCCTTGAGGGAAATTGAAACAACCGAAGGATAGACAAAAACAAAGCGTTTGAGCATGGAAGCGGAACCCTTCTGGGAGAAGAAACGAACTGGGAAGGGATTGTTGAGGTGGAGCCAAATTGAGGATACTCTTGGGTTGTTTCTGGGTTGTTGAGAAGGGACGCCAGAGGGAAACCACCCATTCGAGGCAAGCCAAAATAAGGGGACACGGTTCTGTGCCAGCCGATGGCGAGCTCCCAGAAGGGAAAGAACATGAGGATCGTTTCAATGGAAGGTCCCCCAATGTTTTTAGGGGATCCCCTCATGTCCTCTTTGTGTGAAGGTATGACAACAACCCCTAACTAACAAAGGAGGTGCTCACCTTGAAACACCAGGCTCTGTCCAGATATGGCCTAGATGAAACATGTACTTGGAGTAGGGGGTCGGTGAAAAAAAACGCCGCGCCTTCTGGATTTTGGCTCTTGATGTCAACTCCAAGGCAAACTCGTGAGTCGGCAAAGTGAAGCGTTCCCAGTGGTTCCCTTTCTCACGTCTTTGCGAGGTCACCAGGGGGGTTCCCATCCTTTGAACACGTGGAACATGTCTAGTCAACTACAATAATTAGTCAATAATGGCTTGCCTATGGGATTGTGTTGTGGGCATTTGCAGGCGTTAGGCACGGGGCAGTTTTCTACTGACCGCTGAAGCCATTGTTCTGTTGCTCTGGTTTGTGTGATGAGCCCTTTCCTGACTCAGGCCCCGTTGCAAACGCGACAAGCAACATGTTAGATGTTGTTTGTGTCAGGAGCATCAGGACTTGTCCCAGACAGGTTCTCAGAACTCTTTGACCAGAGCCCCTTTGGGGGGGGGTTGGGGCGGGGGGTTGGGGGGTGGGGGGGAGGGGTGCCCTTCGATTTCCTCCCTATCATTCTGTTGGCACACTTCCATTGCGGCCCCAGGGCCCCGTTCAATTGGGGACAGGGGTGTCCCCTCAAGGGCTCACAAAAGGGCCCTATCCAAAACGGGCATCACCCTCATATGTGAGCCACATCACATGGGGAGCATTGAGCGAACAATTCTTGCAATCGGGTACCCCTGCTTTGCCTGTTGTAAAGAAACCCAAAGCAAGCGAACTGTTCTTAGTCCCCAGGTCGTCCATGCAGTCCAGCCCCGACATGTCTTGCACGCTTTGGCAGGGCTGAGGCTCAAGTCGTCCGAGCGAAGCCGCCCCGGAAAACCGTAGGACCGCAGGGAGCCCTTGAGATCTCGCAAGAGATTTGAGCCGCACCAAGTTCGGGCACAACTTTGCAGAGTCGGGCGCTGAATTCCAAAGATGTGTTGAGAATTGAGTTCCTGTCCTTCTTTTCTCGTGTTGTTTTGCCGGGGCGCGATTTCCTTGGACCGCCATGAAGCAACGATGGCGCGTGGTCTCCGACCTCATCGCCCGCGAGGGGCCGGAGGAGTACTCTCGCGCTGAGTTGGAGGTCTTGCCCCGAGGGGCTGTCGTGGAGGACGGGGAGGTTGGTGTGCCGTTGGTTTTTCTATGAATCTTCACACCTCTCGCCTCACATACGAAAAGCCGCAGAGCTTTCCGCGAGGCAGCTTAGGGTGCGAAGTTGGGGCACGAAAGGTTCCATCGCTGGCCCCAAAGTAAGTGACATTTTCTGGAGGGACGCCTTTTTGTGTGGCTTGAAAGGGAAGCCCCATTTTGGGGGGTCCGGTGACCAATCCACCTTATGTTGTGGTCATCTACCTGTTTTGGATCGTTTTGGGTAGCAGCAGCAATCCTTTTGGAGTCATTCCAAAGGATAGCTATCGACGGCCTTGTTCAACACTCGTTCAAAGCCAGGAGCATGACCTCCAAGCGAACCCAAAGTAGAGTGTAACAATTTTCCCAGTGGCAAGTGGGCGCAACAAATGGTGGTTTTTCTCTTGGTTTTCCTTTGAAACCACCAAACACGTGGAGGAGATGGAGATGAAGGGCAACCGGCTCCGCTTCACCCGACTTTCAGGCAAGGAGACATCCAGACCTGGGCTGAGAGAGTGCCCCTTTTGATGGAAATCCGGTGACCCCGAGACGTTTGGGCAAAAAGTGTTTGTTTTCAAGGCCATGAGAATCAAGCACTTTGGTATTTAATAAAGGGTGATTTTCTACAACGGCCGAATGGAGTGGAAGTTGTGCTGACTAGTGGTGAATGTGCTTCCTTCTACAGCTATTGCTTTATAAAATCAAGTATGTCGGCTACGAATCGTATTTCCCTCCGCTAGTCGCGTGTAGGGCTGGCTCCATCACTCTCTTCGCTGCTTTTAGGTTTGACTAAATGAATCAGCTTTTGGGAAAACTACTGCTGGCAAACTGTAAGATTTGCGCAGATGTTCAATCAAAAGATTGAGGCACAGTAAATTTTAGAGTGGGGTCAACCGCAAAGTTGTTAGTTCCTTTTGAGGGAGTTCACTTGGCCCATATTCCCTCTAGGGGTTCTTCTATGGCATACTGCCCAAGTCAGTAATGAAAGCCACAAGGCCATTTGCAGGTATGGGTTTTGGAGGCAATGGACGCATACCAATCATACCATCAATAACAGCTTGGCAGTATTCTCCCAGTTGAGTGGTACATATATCTTCCATACCTTGACAATTCCCATGTGCTTGCTAGTAGCTGCTAGGCACGCAGGCCTCCCCCGGACGCTCCCCAGTTTGCTGGCTTATGAGAGCGTCTTGATATTTGGCTTGGGCTCCTAGGGTCGTTCGGCCTTCTCACTGAGGCAGAGGCCCCTACACCGGCTGGGTGGATGTCAGAGAAGGCAACCGCGAGTTGCTGGTGAAGGTCGAGAAAAAGGGCATCACGCAGGCCGGCTTGGGATGATTCGTTTTCCGGCAAAAAGGCATGGACCGCTATCGAAAAGCGGCTGTTGGGATTCCAATCAGTGAAAAAGTGGGGGGGGGGCTTAACAAAAAGCCACCGTTACTATTACCCAAATCGGGTATTTTTGTGGGGGCTGGAAGCCCAGGGTAGGGTGGAACCAATCATGGATGGGCTGCCCTACCCCAAGAGGGGGCACCAACTGGCACCCTTCCCGCCCTTTTCAGCTGTTAAGTGCCTGGGAATATTATTTTTGAACCAAGCCGTGGTGCCAAAAGTCCCAAAGTGCCACGCTTCCTTCGGCCCTGATCTTCGGAGCTTGGATTGCGACCACCTCGCGAATCCTCGTAGTTCCCTGGTTTGGGTTGTACGGATTGTCAAGGGCTGCTTGGGTGCTTGGATTCCACGGTTTGGGTTTCCTTTTGGTTTCCCTTGAGGGTGCTATTTGGGATGCTTGGGCGGTTTCCCGCAATGGTTTCCTCCGAGGCCGCGTACACGGAGGGGGACCAGGGGGACCTGGACGGCACTGCGAAGCGGAAGAAGAACGAGGAGAAAATCTCCTGGCGCCCACAGCCAGCGGCGCCTGAGGTGAAGGCTCGCTCGCCGGCTCGTCCCATTTTCATCTTTATCCCTGACGAACAAACCCCCCCGCAGTGGTTGATGAGGGTTTTTCTGGAAGAAATGTTTTGACTGAGAACCCCTTAGTTTTTTGATCAGGGTTTTTCTTGAAGCAAAGTTTAGTGGGAATCCCCCTTGCTCCTGTTTGTCCTTGCCCTCAGAATCGCAGGGGACCTCAAAAAGGGCGCAAACCAATCCAATGATGCTTGGGGTGATGAACAAACAACCCAGTTGTCAATTGGGGGTCCCCGAAAAGAAAGGAATCTTCACAAACCGGGGGACCCCCCCATCAGTAAAAGATTTAGCATGGCTAATATGACCCTTGATGGAGGCCTCTGATTATAACTATGTGTATTGGTCAGGGGTCAACATGACAGCAATTTACGAGCATCACCTTCTCCAAAGTTGCTTCAATCAACATGCAGAGTCTGAGATGGTGGTTTGGTCGTTTGGGCAAAATTTCTGGCCCGTAAGTGTTTGTTGTTTTGTCCAGTGCGGCTCAAACTCCATGGCAGCTTTTCAGTTTGGCTCATTGCCACCATCGATCTTCCAAAAGGATCCCAGAACGGCAGTCCTTATATGGGTGTTTTTTTCTAGGGGACCCCCCAAAAAACTGGCGGTTTTCCTTTTGGCTTCCCTCCAAACCACACCCAAAAAGGGTACTAAAAAAGACACGCCCATATGATATGAAGGCTTGCTGAGCAGGGAATCCATTTCGGGGTTCTGTCGGATCCAGTTCGCCACCCAGGCGGTGCCGCCTGGCTATCCCCGACCTGGCCGCTTTTGGAAGGTGGTGGGAGCACCAAAAGAAGGCTTGACGGTGTGGCAGGGGGTGTCTGAGACATCCCCCAAATGTCCTGGCACCCTGCCCATGGGAGCCGTGGTGGAAGAGGTCCAGGCCGGGGGTGAAGCCAACAGCAAGCTGTTGCAACTTGAGCGAAGCTGGGATAGTCATTTTGATAGGTGCGGATATCCGCGCTAGCTCTTTTCCATGGTTTTGAGTAGACTCATTTGACACCAAGTGTTGATTGTGACTCAAGACTTGGGCATGTGAACAAACATAGGCGGCTTTTCCCCAAAGAGAAGATGGTGTCCCTTGTCCCTTCGCCTTCGATTGTGTCCCAGCTATCTCATGAATATATAAACTTAAGCATGGCTAGCAAGTGCCTTCGCACCATTCACCTTCCACAACCCACTCCAGCCCCTTGGTAAACCCTTTGGTGGGGATTTATGTCCACCAACTACTCTGGAGGTGGTTCCAACTCTTCAATTCCACAGCCATATTCATCCACCCCGTTTTTAATGCCAAAGTCTCGATGAACCTTTCCCCTCACAAGTTTACGGCCAGGGGTTTCTTCGGCCACAGACTCCCCCCCAACAGACCGAACCGAGCCCCGAGCCCCGAACCGAGCCGACCCCAGGTGGTGGGGAACCGCCTTAGCTTCACGGACTTCTCCATGCGAGGCCCGCCCAGTGGTTGGGTGAACATCCAGGAGATGGGCCGGGACCAGCTGGTGGTGGACCTGGAAGGTTTGTCCACTCTCAACATCGCCGAGGCGCGCCTTTTTGTTTTTCTTTTCTCTCGTGAGGTTGTGTTTTTGTTTTGTTCTGTTTTGTTTTTTTTTTTGGGGGGGGGAGTTCGAGGGAGCGATTCCAGCAGTTCGAGCGGAATCATGAGAACGGGCTTAAAACAACAACCAACCGAAATCGAAGGAAGAACAAGGGGGGAAGCAAACCCTTCGAACAATTCAACAGGAGGGAAACACACATCTACTGGTTTAAATCAAGGAGGAAGTTGAGGGGAAGTTGGGCCAACCCTTCCGATCAATCACGGAAAGCTAAATGTCCCCATGGATGCCAAAAATGGCAAGTACACCACAGACACTGGTCGAACTTGCAGGGTTTCCCCTTTTTTCCATTGCACAATTTAGGGCATCCGCAACGACCACTACTCAGGGGGGTTGAAAAAAAACAGCGGTGTTTGCCTAAAAAGTGGCGTAGTCAAAATTCGGTCGACCATCATTTTAGTTGGGATGGAAGCGTGGTTTTAGTGGTGACACATCCGGATCTTGTATACAACCTCCTATGGTTTCAACGTGGCGTTGAGGTGAAGAACACTTTGGTATTAAGAAAGCATTGTGCCTTCAAACGCCTCCTTTAGAACCTGTTGAATCAACCATTTCTATTCAAGAAGCCTTGTGCTTGCCCCTTTCTGTGGGCCAAAAAGATGGAACACAACATGGGTTTCCGCTTTTTTGAGGGCTTTCTTTTTCAGTTGGTTGAAAGGGAACTCAACTGGCAAACCACCACGTCTTGGGTTTAACATCCCCAGTTTGACACACACACACACAAGTGCATATGTATGGCCATGGATCAAAATCCCGTACTCCTAGTGAACGATCCCAATCCCCACCAAAAATCGGTTCTAAAATGGGTGGTGAATTCACCTACCCCACAATGGGACCCCATTGGTTTTGAGCACATACGTGCATATAACAGTACGCGGCTCGTGGGCTCCTCAAGCATGCACCGGGGACGACTCATCCGAGGCCTTGAAGGAATCCGCGGGCATTTCCGGCATGCACTTCCCCGAGGGGGAGGGACCGCTCTCGGGCTGGGCCAAGCTCGGGGAGATGCAGCTCGAACGGCAGGTTATAGCCCTTAACCCCTGTGGTTACAGCCGCCTTTTGGAGGGAAACCACAAGGAGCCAGCAGGAAAATCACAAGGAAAACCACAAGGAAAACCAATCGCCTTTGACGCAAGGTGTTGATGATGTTGTTTTGGTGGTTTCAAAAGGGGACATGCCATGCCGCTCGCCATGAATTTTAATGGCACCTTACGCGCAAGCTGAAGGGATGCCCAATCAGAAAGGGGGCATGTGTTGGTATTGTTGGTCATGTTGAGACACCAACATCCCCTGATACTTTGGGACCACTTTGTGACAAGAGTTCATCCCTGAATTCAGCACTGAGAATACACCCAAAACAGTCCTGTGACACTGTGGTTCGGTTTGAACATCCACACGGACGTCCCTTTTGTTGGGTGAAATCCCCACTTGAAATAGTCAACACTCAAAAAGGATTCCCTTTTAGGCGTCTGGCTCCAAGGTCTTTCGGGTTCTGGGCACCCGGGGCGTGGCGACTCCTCCCTGGAGCGTCACGCGTCTACTAAGGTGGATACCCATCTCCGCCGCCCCGCCTTTGCTCCTGTGGCCGCCACCCTACGCTGCCCCTGCCCTGTGCCTTCTTGGCTCCTGTGCGTGCTTGGGCTTCTGCGTTGTGGCTTTGGCTCTCCGCCATGTTGACGCGTGATCCTTGTTCTTGATGCATAGTAAGACATGAGCACTCTACCCATTGGCCAATTAACAACATTTACACCTGTCTTGTAGCGTGAACCGATGGAAACATCTGCACCATCTAACTCGCATGCACTGTAAAGTTTTATTAAATCATCAGGATTGTGACTAAAGTCAGCATCCATTTCAAAAAGGTAATCATAATTATTCTTAAGGCCCCATTTGAAACCATGGATATAAGCTGTTCCAAGCCCTAACTTTCCTTTTCGTTCTTCATGGTGAAGGCGATTGTTATATTTTTCTTGTAGGCTTTTAACAATTTCAGCTGTTCCATCAGGAGAGCCGTCATCAACCACTAGGACATGGTAATTCCTTCAAGAGAGAAACCTTTGCAATGATATTTTGAATGTTTTCTAACTCATTATGTTGGTATGATAACAAGTTTGCTAAGCATAATTTTTACAAAAAAGTAAAAATAGTGAATACTCTGTCTTTTTAACGTCTGTAATCCACTTTTAACGTCTGTAATCCTCTTAATCTTTCATAAATGAGCTTCATAATTTCTGAAAATTTTTCCGGATTTTCCGCATGTACCCATGACCAGCTTTTTCAATTACTTCCAAGTGATAATTTGGGAATCGTTTTGTAATTTCTGATGCATGCTCGATTTTGATGTAATCTGAATTTTCACCATTGATAAAAAGAGTGCTTTTTTGAAATTGCTTTTCGGAAATATTCCATTCACTAATTGGTATAATATTGTTCTTTATAACGTCTAAATTAAAACGCCATGCTAATTTTCCCTTCGATTCCCAGTAAAGGTTTTTAAGCAGAAACTGGCGGACTCCAAATTCTTTTATATTTTTTGAAAGGACTTTATCTGCATCACCTCGACTTTCAATTTTAGTGAGATCAACTTTTTCTAAAGCTGCTATGATATCATAATGATGTACTTCGTACTTAATTGGTGCAATATCAACTACAATTAATTTTTTTAATTGATCAGGGTAATTAACAGCAAATTCCATGGCCGTTTTACCCCCCATTGAATGCCCTAAGATAATAGGGTCTTTAATTTCATTTTCTGATAAGAATTCTTTTAAATCCTCAGCCATTAGCTTATAATTAAAATCTTCGGAGTGAGGTGATTGACCATGATTTCTTTGATCAACTAGCCAAACTTGATAGTTTTCTGACCATTTTTTAGCTAAGCTCATCCAATTGTCTAATGAGCCAAATAGCCCATGTAAAATAATAAATGGTTGACCTTCTCCAAGTTGCTTAAAATTCAATTCCATTTATTTTATTTTAGTGCTCTTAAATATAATTGGATAGTATTTTCTAGTCCATAATAAAGCGCATTTGATATAAGAGCATGTCCAATTGATACTTCTAACAGCGAAGGAATTCTATTTTTAAAAAAGCTCAAATTTTCCAAATCTAAATCATGTCCAGCATTCACTCCTAGACCTAATTTAGTTGCGAAAGCTGCTGTTTCAGCAAATGGAGAAACAGCCTCAGATGGGTTTTTATTAAAATTTTCTGCAAAAGGTCCGGTATAGAGCTCTATCCTATCGGTGCCGGTTTCTTTCGCTGCCTTAATTTGATCTTTGTCGGTTTCCATAAAAATTGAGGTTCTTATTCCAGCCTCCTTAAATTGCTCAATTATGGGTTTTAAAAACTGCTTTTCTTTTTTAGCATTCCAGCCAGCATTAGAGGTTAGTATACCAGGTGGGTCAGGCACTAAGGTTACTTGAGCTGGCATTACATCAAGCACCAAATCAATGAATTTCTGATTGGGATAACCTTCAATGTTAAATTCTGTAGTTAAAACTTTGCTTAAATCATAAACATCTTTATAGCGTATGTGCCGCTCATCAGGTCTAGGGTGAACAGTTATGCCCTGAGCTCCAAAACTTTCGCAGTCGAGAGCAACCTTAGTTAAATTAGGAACATCCCCTCCTCTGGCATTTCTTAAGGTTGCGATTTTGTTAATATTTACACTTAATCTAGTCATGAATAATTCTGTAATATTGTGTGATTGAGCCAAAAATAGGCTTAAAAATAAGATAAAAAAGCAAAGTTATGCTAGCGATAAACTTAGTTAGTAATGAGATTCCACCTCTCAAGACTTCTGATACTGGTAGTGTTGCACTGCATTGGATGGAAGACTTTAAGTTAACAGAACTTCCAATTGTGAACAACACTACTTTCTTGGGCTTAATTCGCGAAAGTGATATTTTAGACATGAATGACCCTGATGCACCAATCGGAAATCATAAGCTGTCATTAGAAAAAATTTCAGTCAACAACTCAGAGCATATTTATGAGGTAATTTCAAAAAATATCTCTTTAAAAATAGCCTTATTCCAATTCTAGATGACAAAGAGAAATTACCTTGGTGTAATTTCTTTACCCATGCTTATTGAAAGTATATCGAAGTTGGCTGCCATCAAAGATGTAGGTGGTATTTTACAGCTTGAGTTGAATGTCAATGATTATTCGTTATCAGAAATAGCTTCTATAGTTGAAAGTAATGGGGCTAAAATTTTAAGTTCCTACATCCACACTCATGACGATTCTACAAAGATGGATGTTACCATTAAAATCAATAAAACAGATTTATCAGCAATAATTCAAACTTTTGAGCGCTACAACTATACAGTTGCTGCCTCATTTCATAAAAGCGAAGTTGAAGATGGCTTAAAGAAACGCTACGATGCTTTTATTCATTATCTAAATATGTAAAAATGAAGCGATTGCTCTTCATTTGCCTAGGATTATTCTTTGTTTTTGATGCTGTTTCTCAGGCTTACAAAATTGACCCTATAGTGCGTGATAGTGCTTTTAATGTTTCTAATAAAAAAATTGTGGAAAGCATTCAATTGGTAGGCAATAAGGTTACCAAAGCTAAAATTATAAAACGAGAACTTACTTTTGATCTAGGAGATACGCTGGGAAATGATGAATTTATAGTTGCATTAGAGCAATCACGGAAGAATATTTTAAATACCTCCTTATTTAATTTTGCAAAAATTGATATAGCAATGCTCGATTCAAGTAGAGTATTGTTAGTAATTAATCTAGTAGAGCGATGGTATATTTTTCCATTACCCATTTTCGAAATTGATGATAATAATTTCAATATTTGGTGGAGAGACAAGGACTTTTCTAGAATTAACTATGGAATTCAAGCAACGCATGAAAACTTCACGGGAAGAAAAGACAAGCTTAGTATAACTGCAAAATATGGATTTACAGAACGATACCGTATTAAATAAAATATTCTATATTGATAAAATTGAATAGTGGATTGAGTTTTAGCTTTTCATATAACAGACGAGACGAAATTGTCTACACTACTTTAGGTAATGAGCGCTTGCAGTATAAAAATAAAAACAATGATGCGCTAAGAAACTATTCTGGGGGAATTTCTTATCAACTTCGAAAAAAAATTTTTAACACTCATACTTTCGGTGTTGAGTATGATTACAATTCTGTTGTTGATTCTGTTGTTATTCTAAATCCAAATTACTTGGGAGGCTCCTCCACAAAGAGTGAGTTTATTAGCTTGTTCTATTCTTTCACAAATGATAAAAGAGATTCAAGAAATTATCCCCTGAAAGGCCACTACTTTAACTTCAACGTAAGAAAATATGGGCTTGGTCTTATTGAAAATACAGTAGACCTAACTAATTTTCAGGTACATTTTAAAAAGTTTGTTCCCTTAAGTCCACGATTTTATTTTGCTGGAAGCAGTAGAGGGGTTGTAGCGGCAAATAATAACCAGCCCTATTTATTGCAAAATGGGTTGGGATATAGCTCATTCTCGATTAGATCTTATGAGTATTATGTTATAGATGGGCAAGATATCGGCTTAGCGAAGTTTCAGTTGAGATACCAATTGTTGAAACCACGTAGTACTGATATAGGGATTCTTAGTGATCGAATTGGGAAATTTCATTATGCCTTTTATCTGGGAATTTTTTCCGACTTTGGTTATGTGCAAGACAATACCGGATTTCAGAATAACGATTTAGCCAATTCAATGCAATATGGTAGTGGAATAGGTTTAGACTTTGTGAGTTATTATGACATTGTAATCCGATCGGAGTTTTCCATTAATAAATTTGGAGAAAGCGGATTCTTTTTCCATTTTGTAGCACCAATTTAATCAAGATGAAAGTTGCAATTTATGGCATAAGAATAGATCAAGCTCATCATAAAGATATTCAAATTCTTTTTGAGGAATTGCTGAAAATCGAATCTGAAGTGCTCATTCATAAAAGATTCCATGATGAGCTAATAAAAAATGAATTAAAACCAATTGTTGATTATTCTGTTTTTGAGTCACATCAAGAGTTGACTAATCAAGTTGACTTTATGTTAAGTATTGGGGGAGATGGAACCTTTTTAGACACCATTTCACTCATTAGACGTAAAAATATTCCAATTTTAGGCATTAATACTGGGAGGTTAGGGTTTTTGTCTAATACTTCAACTTCAGAAATTCCAATGGCAATAAAATGCCTTAAGTCTGGAAATTTTACTTTTGATAAGAGGAGCTTGTTAAGTATTGAAAGTGAATCAAATTTGTTTGGGGAAGATAACCATGCTTTAAATGAGATTAGCATCATGAAGAGAGATAGTTCTTCCATGATCACCATTCACACTTCATTAGATGGAAATCATTTAAATTCCTATTGGACTGATGGGTTAATTGTTTCTACTTCAACTGGTTCAACAGCCTACTCTATGAGTTGTGGAGGGCCTATTTTAATGCCTGGTAGTGGAAATTTCGTATTAACACCAATTGCACCTCATAATTTGAATGTTCGACCCATAGTTATTGATGACCAATCGATTTTGACTATAAGTGTAGAGGGCAGAGCGAAAAAATCTCGTTGCATTTCCTCTCGCTCCAAAGAGCTTAACAATGAAGAAAGTTATTGACCATAAAAAAAGCTGACTATCAGATTGATTTAGTGCAGTTGGAAAATCAATCTTTTCTCAATAGCCTAAGGAATAAGTTAAATTGGGGTTTAGATAGGCGTAACTACTAAGATTATACTACTAAAACTCACAGGTTTATTAAATCTAATTATATTTGTCGGTTGTAGTTTTTGGTTATGAAAAAGATAGGTATAATTTTTTTACTTTCAATGATTTTACTTCCATCGATTGCTGATGCTCAGCGATGGAAGAGATTTCGTCAGCAATTAGTTGTAGGTGGTGGAGTGACCAATTTCTTAGGAGAACTAGGTGGCGGTAATTCGACAGGGCGAGATGGAATAGCTGATTTAGATTTTGCGGCAACTCGACCATCTCTATTGGTTGGATATCGCTATCAAGTGAATAGCTATTTCTTTTTGAGAAGCAACTTGCAATGGGGCATCTTAAGGGGTGATGACAAATTCACAGAAGAAAAATATAGAAAAGGAAGAAACCTGAGCTTTAGAACGAATTTTTTTGAATTAAATGCAATGGCAGAGTTCTACCTAATCCAAAATGCAAAAGGTAATTTATACAAATTGCGAGGAGTTAGAGGCAGAAGAGGACTGCAGATGGACCTTTATCTATTTGCAGGAGTAGGTTTTATGTATTTTAACCCAAAAGCTAAATATGAAGGAGAATGGGTTTCGCTTCAACCGATTGGAACTGAAGGGCAAGGCTTGCCCGGTCAGGATGAAAAATACAATAGAACAACTTTTACCATACCTTATGGTATTGGTATAGGAAAATCATTAGATCGTTTTTGGGCTGTTAATCTTGAATTTACTATGCGAATGTTATTTACTGATTACATCGATGATGTAAGCGGAGATTACTATGGTCGCAAGGAGCTGATTGAGGCAAAGGGGGAGTTCTAATCCTGAAGCAGTTAAGGCAGGTCACCAGATCGAAATATTTACCGCGAAACTATTGCAGATATTTGCTTGGTACCCCAAGCACTCGTTGGAACCAGTGGAGGCCGTGGAGATCCAGATGATAATGACTATTTATGACTGGTATGGTGACAATTTCTAGAAAAATCGTAAAACGCAGAAGGAGTCGACCCAAATTCTAATACTATTCTTTGAAATAATTCCGTTTAAAAAAAATGCTGAAAAATCAGTCATTTCTTATTCATTACTCTTGTCTCGTTTTTTACTGCCCAAGCACAGCGAAAAACTGCAGAACTAGGAATATTTATTGGTAGATCGTATTACGTAGGGGAGTTAAATCCAAAAACACATGTAGGAAATGGTGTCGGAGGATTTACCTACGGAGGAATATTTCGGTATAATTTAAATAAGCGCTATACCCTAAAGGCTACTGTAGTTCGTACAAAAATTGGTGCAGCTGATGAAAAGGTAGATTTTGAGTTTAATCAAGCAAGAAATGCCTC
>CAUJNA010000364.1:190218-253816 GCA_963377175.1 Effrenium voratum | reverse complement strand
TGGCCCACAAGAGCATTGGCATCAAAGCCTGCCTGGCTGAATTCAGAGCAGACTGGGCTTGCTACAAGGATGTCCTAGATTTCCCATCTTGGGCAAGTACAGGCTACATCTGCTGGCAGTGCAATGTGCCTAAAGCCGACCTCAAAAAGTTCGACAGCCACACCTTTGCCAAGTACCTATGGGCACATTCTAATTCAAGTAAATTGTTTTTGTTTGAGGTTTGTATAGATAATTAAATCGCCCCCGAGCCTGTGTTTTTCTGGAGGCCCTTGGGAGGATTTTGCTGAATTCAGCCCAAGTCAGGTATCCACTGATCCGCTCTTTGGATTTCTATATCAGGCAAAGGCAACAGAATAAGATGATCTCAAGATTATTCTCTTGCCCAGGCTTTAGCACAAGCTGCTGCAAAATGGATTGGCTGCATGCAGTGGATCTGGGCATCACAGCAGATTGGTTGGGATCTTTATTCTTTTACCTACAGAGTGAGAAGATCAGAGGTGTCAGCAAGTTGCTCCGATGCGCAAAGTTCACAGATAATCAGGAGTATTACAACAGAGTACAAGCAACTGACAGATTGCCTAAGCTTCTGCCAACAATGCTCAGAGATGAAGACAAAGGCAAGGCTAAGGCGCCGAAGTTGAGGGCAAAAGCTGGGGAGGCTCGAGCACTTGTGCCTTGTGCTTTGGAGCTGGCCAGGAAATATTTAGATCCAGTCATATCACAAGAGGAGGCCATGCTACATGCTGCAGAAGCTTTGAATTCCATGTATACTTGCTTGAGCTCTGCTGCTTGGGACCAGGCTGTTTTCAGGGGTGCTGCTCAAAGATATTTATTGCTGGCTGGGCAACTGGAGGCGTTCTTTGAAGAAGACAAGATATTCAGAGTAAAACCGAAAGCTCATCAGCTTGTCGAATTGGCCAGGCATGATGTCAATCCTAGTAAGATCTGGACATATCGGGACGAGAGCTATGGACACACCTTGGCGCTCCTGGGTAGGAGACGAGGAGGCAAATTTAGCATGCGTGCTGTTTCTTGCCAAGTCCTGAGGAGGTTTCTTGCAGCTAACAAGCTGCCTCGACTCCAAGCTCGACCTGCTGGCTGCAAAAAATGTTGCGCCATTGCACGGGATAGATCCCCGTCAAAACACAAGTGCATATGCATATTCACATTGCTTAAATAAGCATTTTTTCTTTAAATTATAAACAATGCTTAATTAACAAAACATTGCTTAATAGTCATGGCATTTAAAGTTCTTAAATTAAATAAGCACTTTTGGATGATCTGGGTCCAGCACATCCCGTTGCACAGGTGTGCATCCCGTGAAGCGGAGGCGGCAGTCCCGCCCCAGGGACGCGGCAAGCAAGCTCTCCGCCTTGAAAATGGCGCCCTGGAGGTCTTCCAGCAGAATCACGTCAAAAGCGTGGACGTGACTGATGGCTTGCGAATGGCGGCTTGTCTTCATCGAAGGGCAGCTGCCATGGCCATTGCTGGACTGATGTCGTATGGGGTGGCCCAGAAATGGAGTAAGAAGTTGACTTCGGCACTGCTGCGCGCCGTCCCGAAGGGATTTTCTCCGATTTCCATCCCGCAAGTCTTGGCAGCAGACAAGGAATTTTGGCGGATCCTGGCGGAAGATGTTGAGGGAGACTTTGTCCCCAAGCCCGATGGTTCGTTGCCCTTGGACACCCCACAGTCATGGTCCGCCCGGAGGTCTTGATCCATTTGATGCCTCAGCCAGGCCAAGCCAGCCGCCCACCAGCAGACCCCCCGCTGGCTAAATGGCCACGTCTTTCGTCAATGGGGCAAGTGGAAAAGGCAAGTCCAAAAGCCGTGGGAAGTCCAAGCGCGGTGGGAAGTCGAAGTCGGACCCGGTGCGGGTGCCGAACCAACCAGCTGAGCTGCTCGGAAAAGGGCTATCCTCGACAACTCCGGACGGCGAGCCTGTTTGCTACAACTACAATCTAGCCCGCGGGTGCAACCGACCGGACTGCCCACGTAAGCATGTGTGTATGAAGTGCTTCGGCACTCACCCTCAGATGCAGTGTCGCAAGTGAAATGGCGGCACGGGGGCCGACCCTTTGCCGCAGCTGAGTTTGACGGAGCAGACTCCACGCACCGCATCTTCGGTGCGCTCAGTTTTGATACTGGAAGTCTTCGCCGGGTCGGCCCGTATTTCACAGGCATGCCTTGCATATGGATTTCAGGTCATCCCAGTCGATTCAGCGTCGGCTCCGGGAATGCGCAATTTGGTACTGGATCTACGAAATGTTGCAGAACAAATTTTGCTACTAGAGATTATTCACCGATGCCAGCCCTTGTTGATATGGATGGCGCCTCCGTGCGGCACGTCTTCAAGGGCCAAAAAGGTGCCGGTGGATCCAGCTTCTGGGTTGCCCCCCAGTCGCCCGCTACGCTCAGAGATGTTCCCTGATGGGCTCCCCGATTTGTACCCAACATCGGCGGCGCGCGTCCGGAGTGCCAACGAGCTGTATGCCTTTACGGCCATTCTGATAGAGGCAGCGCAGGACATGAGCTCGTTGTGGGTGGTGGAGCAGCCGCTGCGTTCCCTAGCATGGCACACATCCTGGCTAGCGCCTCATGTTCGAAATGGTGTCATGAACAAAACGCACTTTTGCGCCTTTAAAGCGACTGAAGCGGACGGTGGCTCTCTGACAGACAGTTGCCAGCTTTGGTGCGCCAGTGTGCCAGGGATCACCCCCATCTCCCATGGCGAGGAGCCGAGGGTTTCCGTACGGCTGAGGAAACCGCGTACCCCCCGTCCTTTTGCGAACGCGTTGCGGCCTTTTGCCTTGCCGAGGCAGAAGCTAGAGGCTTCCAACCAGTCCCGGCCAGCTTAGCCCTTCCGGGATCCAGTGCAGATTTTGGGTTTCTCCGAACACAGCTGTTGGCCTCCCTGGGACAACAGAGGCGTGGTCAACAGGCCGCAGCAGTGCCTTCGGCGTACCAGGCCGTTGTTACAGCAGTTGATGTGGTGGGAACAACCCGGCCAGGTTCCAAAGTGCAGCATGCATCATTACCTAAAGGCACTGTTTTGGCCCATGTGCAGCCCAATGATGACACCCGCATCGTTTTGGTTCCCAAAAGTCCGGACATCTTCATGCACGAAGTGAAGGCGGCTACTCACCCGGCGGCTGCAGCTGCGCCCGTCCCGGCTGATGTGCGCCAGGCCATACACGAGCAGACCACCCGGCAGCCGGCGAGCATCGCGCGACACTGGGTCGAGCGGGCTAAAGAATTTCAGCCCTTGGAACTCGCAGCCCTGGCTGAAACAGACGCAATCCTACAGCAGGTGAACTCCGGCAAGCGGGTGCTGTTGATGAGCGAGATCTTGAGCTCCATCCAGTACCCCGATCTGGAGGTGTGCGAAGACCTTCGGCGTGGCTTCCCCTTGGCCGGATGGTTGAGACCTACAGGGTGTCTTGCATCAGCCCCCGCTGCTGCAGGTTGAAACCCTCAACCAGCTGGCGTTGCCCATACGCACATCATTGCTTGGGCGATT
The DNA here is from genome assembly GCA_963377175.1 of Effrenium voratum. Taxonomy (NCBI): domain Eukaryota; class Dinophyceae; order Suessiales; family Symbiodiniaceae; genus Effrenium; species Effrenium voratum. The sequence goes on along the minus strand of CAUJNA010000364.1, from coordinate 250,296 downwards.
CCGCTCCTTGAACGATGATGAAGTGGCGGCACGCCTGAGTCAGGTTACGTCGCAAGAGGTGGAGGATGGGTCGCTCCTACCTGGAGTACCGCTCGATGAGGTTCCTCATGATGTTGTGGTGTCCGCAAGGTTCCCGCTGATCCAGGACCCAAGCTGAGGGCGATCGACGATATGTCGGCTTCCATGATCAACGCGACAGTCGGCTCGCACGAAAAATTGCAATTTTACGACATTCCCTGTATTTTGGCAGTGGCACGTGAATTCTGCAACGCTTCGGGCCGACCGCTTCATGGGCGGTCCTTCGACATGCAGAATGCATATAGACAGATTCCGGTCTTGCCGGCTCATCGTCGGTTAGCATATGTGGCACGCCTTTGGCTTTCGCCATGAACTGTATGCCTTTTGGCGGCACGGCGTCGGTTTATGCATTTTCCCGCACGGCAATGGCTTTGCAGCGCATTTTGACACAGGTCTTTTGGGTGGTCATCACCAACTACTTGGACGATTATGTCCCATTTTCAGACGTGGCACTTACTAGCGTATCTGAAAAGGTGATTCGAACAGTATTCCACGTTTTGGGATTCGTCCTTAGCACTAACCCCAAGAAAGACCACCCGTTTGCGGAGACCTTCACGGGCTTGGGGGTTGAGTTCCTGCTCCATGACACCCCAACCAGTTTAGCAGTCCGCAACACGGCCGCTCGGTGTGAAGAGCTGCTTGCCCTCCTGCATGAGATTCTGCACTCCGATTGCGTCACAGCCCGACAGTTGCAGTCCCTCCGATCCAGATTGCATTTCGCCGAAGCGCACATGTACGGCCGAGTTGGGGTTTGTATGATCAAACAGATGTCGGTGATGGACGGCTTTGCACAAACTTCCCCGTTGCCTCCGGCCCTGCGGGTGAGCATTCAGGCCATGATCCACCGGCTACAACACAACCCTCCGGTGGAGGTCCCCATGCTTCAGAAAGAACCATGGCATGTCTTCACCGATGGAGGTCAGGAGGGCGACAGAGATCAAGCCAGGACCAGCATTGGGGCAGTGGTCATCAGCCCCGATGGTAGGTGTCGAGCTTGCTGGGGATTAGCCCTCGGCCCAGAAGTCCTGGCGTTCTGGCCACCTCGTCACATTTTGCATGCAGAACTCCTGCCCGTCCTGGTGGCCTTGGCGGCGTGGGGAGAACATCTGAGAAATCAGCCAGTATTCTTTCATATTGACAGCGCTTGCCAGCAGCGCGAGGCCCAATTTCTTGTTTCCGCAGTTTTGCATTTGGAAACCCAGTTGTGTTTGCGTCCATGGTATTCTCGCATTCCGAGTGAATCCAACCCTGCGGATGCGCCGAGCAGGTTGGAGTTTTCAGGCCTGACACAGCAAGGTTTTGATCACCAAGCGGTGTCCAACGACTCTGTGCTGGCCTTGGTTCAAGCCGGACCTCGGATGAAGAAAGCGGGGTTTGAGGCCTTCAGTCACCTTTCGCAATGGGTCTAATAGAGGTTCCTTCAGGCCCCGTTTGGTGTTTGTCTGTGGTGAAAAGGAAAGCCTCATTTTACCCCTGTGATCTGAATGCAGGTTTCTGCCCGCTGTGGAGAAAGGAAGAATAGTAAAGCATTATGAACTTGATGGATGTATAAGATATAGAGACAAATGCTCACTGATAAGAATTAAGGATAGCCTCTGTTAAGATGCGACTTTAATTCTTGAGGTGACGTTTGTTCCCCGTGAGCATTTGGCTCTATAGCTTGTACCCACACATGCGTGCGCAACGTGGTGGTTTGGTTTCAAATTTTTTCCCCGCCCGCCCGCCCAGGTTGGACGCTTCGTGATGCTTGAGTGGCTTCTCTTGCTTAGCTTCACATTCGGGTGTTCCGTTGGAGCGACCGTTGTGTGGTCCTTTGTGTGGAGTCGCGCGGCAGTGATTCAGACGCTGCGATGTGATGATGTGTTTATTTGTTCTTCGCGAACTAAATGCTTTCACCTCAGTGACCAGTGTGGTCATCTTCCTCACAAGCCTAGACGGCTTCGGGTGTGCTTGGATTGTCTCAAAGACGACAATCGCCCAATTGTCAAAAGGGGTTTATGAGGCTCTCGGGGTCTAATAGAGGTTCCTTCAGGCCCCGTTTGGTGTTTGTCTGTGGTGAAAAGGAAAGCCTCATTTCACCCCTGTGATCTGAATGCAGGTTCTGCCCGCTGTGGAGAAAAGAAGAATAGTAAAGCATTATGAACTTGATGGATGTATAAGATATAGAGACAAATGCTCACTGATAAGAATTAATCAAAATGCGGATAAATTAAGTAACAACAATAAAATAGGTGTCATCGCTCAGAACAGTGAAAATTGTATTAATATCAGTGTTGAAAGTTTGAGTGTTAAAAACACTTTTGGGTTTTTAACTGCTTCATTAGATAAGTTAGTTTCAACGAGTAAGTATGATAATACAGATGAAGAAGATAAAAGGAAATGGTTATTGCGTGAAAACTGGAAAGATAATTTTAGGTTCAGTAGTAAAAATTATTTGATTAAGAGTGAGAAATGTCTAGATTTGTTGACTGATAAAGGTGTTTATCCTTATGACTACATGAATTCATTTGATAAATTTGATGATGAGCAATTACCGAGTAAGGATGATTTTTATAGTCAGTTGAGTGAAGAAGGTATAAGTGTTAACGACTATGAAAGAGCAAAAATTATATGGAAGCATTTTGACATTAAGAATATGGGTGAATACCATGATTTATATTTGAAAACTGATGTATTATTATTGACTGACATTTTCGAAAATTTTAGAGATGTGTGTATGAAATGCTTATTATTAGCCGCTCAGTGGAAGGATTGCGAACAACGCAATTGAAACAACATGAGCGTGGAGTACTGCATCGGTTCCGACGAGCGACAGCGCTTGGCTGCAGCCCAAATCTGCCAGGCACCCCGTCAATGGACACCTTTCTGGGTGTTGTGGAGCGCCGCTTGAAAGGAGAATCGCTTCGAAAATCTCCTCTTGGCCGCTACAAGGAAAAGAACATTTCATGGTGCTTGAATGAGGCTATGTTGGACATGGAGCGGAAGAAACTTGGGAAGTGCCAGGTAGCTCTGATTTCGCAAGATGCGCAAGGGCCGATGCTTTCTGTCAGATTTGCCTGTGTGTCAAACCGCGGTGTGAAACCGCAGCGCGGTCAACTTGAACTGCATCAAGGCCTCTTGGGGCTCTTCCACGGCCAAATTTGCGGCGCCCGAAGGATTGCCAGGACAACGCTGCGAGTTGCAAAAACTATGTTTCAGGCTAGAAGAAAACCTCCGTCTGGGTGGTGCGGGAAGGCGCCGACATTTTACAAAAAGGCTTGGCAGCATTTTCGCAGAAGGGTGGAACCTAGGCGGCAAAGCTTTGCTTGCTCCATGTTTCAAAACAAAATGCTTCTCCCTGACGCTGACGCTGCTGAGGAAATGTTTGCTTCGGATGCGGCCGCTGATGAACTGAGAGCCGGCCGTTTACTCTCACTTCGGGACCACTTTCCTGCCGAGACTTTTCCAGCTATGAAGATTCGACTGCGCGACAGCGCGCATGCTGTCCAGCGGCAACTCAGCGCAGTCCTCACGTGTTGCATTCCCAGTAAACAACCCTGCGCGGAACGGACAACTAACAGACAGCTGCCTTGCTGGCTAAGGTTTGCAAAGAAATGGCATCTTGACGAGACGCTTCAGGAATACATGCAGCAATTCATATCTGGAAAGGAGTCTATGACTGCGCTGATTTGGCATTCGCCAGATTTGAAGGTGATGTTTGCGAAGCATGTTGCTAGGCTCAAAAGTGGACATGTTTTAACACACATGCCGCAAGTGTGGCCATAGTGTCTCGTCGCGCTAAGGTTCGGCACATGGACGCCGAATTTCTGCGTCACAGTGGCATGAGAGACTTGCAGTCGGCCAAGCATCGTCATTCTTCTCTGCAGAAGCCGATGGGGCGATTTATCCTTCTTGCGGATGCGTTCTTGGCCACAGCTCACGAGAGACTTAGTAGGCATCAGGCTTGCTTGAGTATGTCGCCATTTCAAAGAAAAACTGTGTTGCAAATCTAAGGATATTGCGAGTAAAGACCAACGCGAAACCCCGAAGGGTTGCCAAGAAGTTCCTGGAGTCTATATCCACAGAGGTGTACCTGCAAATGGCTATGATGGCTGACGCTGCTGATGAGGAGATCAGAATTTTACGCAGATTTGACAAGAGCCAGATGGACATGAGTGCAGCGCAAACCTGCTTGACAACCTTTGCTCAAAGGCTGCATGTGCTCTTCGTGCAGAAAACAGCCACCTCCAGTGGTTACACACAGCACGCTTCTAGACAGCACTGAGTCGCGAAGCCCGTGATAAGTTTTCAGAGCTTCAAAGACTTGATCTGACTGCCAGGTGCTGAAGTGGCTGGAAAGCCCTCGTTTGACTCAACTGGGCGCTGGGCACAGGAGTGTGGGAGGCAGCGTTTCGCCGATTGTTTTCAACAGGTGCTTTGCAAGGATGGCTGCATGGCTCGCCCTTGTCTCGCAGACCATCAAGACAGAGTTTCCTGATTTTGAACTGATCCACAACTTGTCAGCCTTTTCGCTCAGCGGCCCCCAAAAGAGCGCTGCGGAAACACAGCGCTGTCTTCTGCGGCTCTCCCAGATGTTCGACGCGAACTCTAAGCAGCTCTATGAACAGTTCCAAGACTTAAAGCCTACTGCCCAACGCCACCGACCGGTTCTGATTTTGTTTAACGGTGCATATTGCTTGTCCTGCTTTGCTTGTCGCTTTCCAATGCTCTGCCCAGGAAAACAACTGTCCAAGTCGGAAGAGTTGGGTGATTTGCAAGCCTGGACCTTGGCAGAGTCAAGTTTCAGCGGCCGCTGCCCGGACATGTCTAAAACACTTGCCCGTGTCTTGCTGGCATCGGCGGCTGGAACTGCGCAGAGCGAGCGTGACTTTGCAGATATCAAGTACCACACTGCACGCGACAGGGCTTTCTTAGGCCCTTACTTCAAGGCGTTCAAGAGGCGGCTTCAGTGGGACAAGAACAGTCTTCGTGGTGCAGTTGCTATGCTTGCCCAAAAGATTTGGCAGGAGGCTTCGGCTCTGAAAGATCATCTGGGTCCGCTCGCAAACCTAAGTTTGTTTCCGGTCTTCGACTAGAACCAAGCCGGCAGGACGCTTGGCGGCACATAGCTTTTTTAACTTGCCGGAGTTCGCTTTGCACACCTTGCCGGCCAAGGCACGAACAAGAAATCCTGCTTCGGAAGCCGCGTGGATAGCTCGACGCCGGAAGAGTGTGAAGCGATGCTTAAAGCTGAACGATGCCCCTCGGGACATGCTGCGGCTGAGCAAAAGTTCCCGCAAGGCAGCTGGAAATGCAATTTCCACCAAGCACGAGGAAGCGACCAAAAAGTTGTCGGAGCTGAAGAAAAGACGGTGCTTTCAAGCTCAGCATGCTGCGGCAAGAGCAGCTTCGTCCAGCAGAGCACAGCCAATGCTTGGAGCGTAGGAGGAAAGCTGACCACCAAGCTCAGCTCGAAAGCTCGCTGCGGAAACGCAGGCGGAGTCAGCCTGAACTTCCAGCTCTGGCCAATATGCGCCTTGGCGTTTGAATTTGCTTTTGCGCCTTTGTTCTTGCAAGTTTTCTTAGGCGATTGCTCGCGAAAGAGGAGGCAGACTCTACTGACTTGCACCAGAAACTCCACTCTTTGGGTGCCCTGGTGGTCAATGATTATCTCTTGGCTGAAGGCGTTGTGGTGAACAATGTCGCAAAACCTGGCTCTCGAGCTTCATGGCTAATGCGACTCTCTGGTGGTCTTATCGTAAGCCAAGCTGCGATCAAGACCGGGTTTGGGCCTTGGGTTAAATACAAAGGGCCAGCCAAGGGCACCCGAAGACATGTGCTCATTACGCCATCATTTCGCAAACGTCATCCGCGATTCGCTGTCTTGGCACAAACACGCATGCAAGAGCTCAACTGGAAAGTGTACGTGCGGGCCTTGGCTGGCTGTGGCACACTTGTCGTCCTGTCCGTGCCCCGTTTGCCTTGTTTGGAGCGGCGCGCCCCTGGTAACAGAACTGAGGACAAGGCTGCCACCTGGGTGAACGCAGCCAAAGCTGCCAAGACCAAGAAGAACTATGTGAGTGTAGGACTTGTGCAGGAAAAGTCCGTGCTGACATCCACAAAGATGTTCAACGCCCATACATTTGTACAGTGGGGAGCTCTTGGGGCAATAGAGCGATTCTGCCTGGGTCACAGCCGCCAATGACGAGCATTGGTCGCTGCACAGAATCTGCAGACTGGGGAAGAGGGCTGCCACTGCCTCGCGTCATAACAGAGAGAAACACGTCTATGCGATGGCTCGCTGTCTGATGACGGAAAGTGCTTCTTGAAGCGCTGGGAGTTAAACAGTGTACAAAGCCGTGGGGGGGTGGGGGGAACCTTGTCCCGGCTGATGCGCGGGTCCGGTCAGCCGAAAAATCCTCCATTTTGTGGGAGTTTTGTTTGAGCGCTTTCTGCCACGCAAGCCTGGTTTTTGGTGTTGCTCCCTGTGTCTGCCAAATGAACAATTCTGATGCATCAGAATTTTGGGCCCCTGCGAGTTCTGATGCACTAGATTTTGGGTCCCTGCGAGTTCTGATGCACTAGATTTTGGGCCCCTGCGAGTTCTGACGCACTAGATTTTTGAGTCTAAGTCGTTTATGCTTTTTCAAACGGGTCCTCGGGCTCTTTTGGGCCCGACAGCCCGAGTGCCGGGGGGTTCCGAACCCCCTGGCACTGCGAGTTCTGATGCATCAGAACTTGCAGTGCCGGGGGTTCCCCCCCCATTTTCGAGTCCCAAGCGCCGGGGGGTTCCGAACCCTGGCACTCGGGACTCGAAAATGGGGGGTAACCCCTGGCACTGCGAGTTCTGATGCAGAACTTGCAGTGCCAGGGGGTACGGAACCCCCTGGCACTGCGGCTCAAAATCGGGCTGACCTGCTATTTGTTTTGGGGGGTATGTGCAATTAAGCCCCAAGCCGAGACTACTACGTCTTGTTGTCTGTTGTCTGGTGCGCTCATGTGTTCTGTCTGCCCGTCAAGCCGTTTCACGCTTCGCCCCGCAGCCAGCTTTCCTCCAGTTGCTTCTTCAGCTGACTTGCTGCGTTGCCGCAGAAAGTCCGTGAAGCATGGGGAAGACATCCTTGAAGGTGAAGAAAACTGGCATCAAGAAGCCTCCTCGCGTGGAGAAGGTGGAGTCACATTGCCAGCGCAAGTGGCCAATCATGCTTGGGAGCGACTGCAGCGGCATGGGAACTGATGTTGTGGCAGCGAAGCAACTGGGGATTGAGTTCATGGTTCAGTTTGCCACCGATGTGGACCCAGATTGCCGAAAGGTGATTCTTTCCCACAAAAAGGGACCGAGGAGTCTTGGATATGCTCTTGGAAATGTTTGCGAGAAGTGTGACTTGTACACAGCTGGGTTTCCGTGCCAACCATACAGCAGACTGCCAGAACAAGTAGCTGTTTTCAACCGAGTTTGGGTTACTTTCTGTTTTTTTGCACATAGGTCTTTGCTTAGTCTGCTCCTTCCGAGGTACGGCGGGCGTCGGGCAGGGGAAATGCGACCAACGTGATTTATCAAAGGCTGTGGTGGACTACATCTGCCGCATGCAACCGCGTGGATTTGTGCTGGAGAATGTGACGGGCATCCGGAATAAGAAGCACAGGAAGCACTTCAACAAACTTCTGCAGCAGCTCAAGGAATGTCGGCTTCCTGGGTCGCAGAAGCGGGCCTATGCTGTGAGCTGGCGAATGGTGAACAGCCGCAGTTTCGGGCTTCCGCAGAACCGGAAGAGGATCTACATCATGGGCGCCAGGAGGTCCACGCGCAAGGGTGTGAAAACCAGAAAACCAAATATGGTCCACTCGCTGCCTGAAAGCAAGTTCGCTTGCCTGGACGACTTCTTGGAGAAGGGGCTTCCCAAGGTGGACATCAAGAAGCTTTGCAAAACCAAGCGGAACAACATTTTGGCAGGAAGGAAGAAGCTCAAGGCGAAGGGTGTTTGGAATCTGGACAGGGACATCATCGACGCAGGAGCCGGGAAAAACTTCCGGCAGGTCACCTCGGGCTATGTTCCCACAATCACATGTGCACGAGCCTCCGGCGACAACTTCTGGCTCGACAACGATTCTTGTCCAAACCAGATTTAGCGAGTGCAAATAATCAAGTGTGGCGAGTTGCGCAGCCCGCAGCCCGCTTACAGCCTGTGCTAAGGAAAGTCGCTTTCTCAGCCTCAAGGAGCTGGCGGCTTTGCAGGGATTCCACAACTTCCGCTGGCCCAAAAGTGTGTCCCGCGCCAAGAGAGGCAAAATGGTGGGCAACGCCATGTCGGTTCCTGTCCTGAGGGAGGCAATGAGGGCGGTGCTCACGGCAGCTAGGTTGATCCGCTGGGCCTAGTAACTGTGGAGCCACAGTTATTAAGACAAGAGCTGCTTTTGTTTAATTTGCTGGGACGATGGCCCTGCTTTGGGTTGGTGCTCCGCGACTGCAAGAATTGACCGGGGTAAACAAAAAACGGAAGCGTTGCTGATGTGGATCAAATTCGACTTTTCACAGAGCGTGGCCCGTGCTTTCAGATTAAGGCTCATCCGCAGTTTTCAGATTAAGGTTCATCCGCAGTGTTTTTTTGTTTGAGGCCCCCGGTGCCAGCTGCGTAACCGCAGCGAGGCGCAGACTGCTATGGTTCAATCAACATCCTCGGCAAGCTCAACCCCGGTGCAATGCCGGAACATAAGCACTTCCCACTACGATGACGTGAGGAAGGCTTGGGAACTCATTGCGGGGCGCGGGCCTCAGTAATAGAGATGCCATCAGTCAGTACTGCGCTGCTGCTCAGGACGTTGAGTCAATGAAGCCCTTAACGATCGAGGAGGGCGGTCGTCAAGACCCCTTTGACAATCGCAAGTTGCAGTCCATGATGGAGGCCTTGAAGGAGGGAGATTCCACTACTGACCAGTACATTGCAGGCGGCAATGTAGCGTGGGTTAGCTGGTCATGGTCTTCGACTGCAAGTGTGCCAGTGTACAAGAGCAGCGTAAAGTGGATCATGCACACCACGTACAAGACGCCCCAGCCTATAAATTTGGTGGTGGCAGTGGATGACTTGTTTATGGACCAGAAAAATGGGCAAATGAAGAGGATAGTCCGGAGGAGGACCATCACGCCTTCATCTTGGCCACAGCGAGGGACTTGCAGCAAGACAAGTTCCAGGAGGCCGGCGCCGTCGCTGTCTTGGCCCCTAAATACATTACTAGCCAAGCATTGAGTTGCCAGCGCAGGAATGGAGAAGGGCATGGCTGTCAAGCCCGGGCTGAATTTGTTCTGGGAAGCGGCCAAGCAAAGGGAGGATGTTGGGACCAGCTACGAGACCATGTACTACAGCCCTGTGCAACGCATCTTTCAAATAGTGTCCTTCAAGTTGAATCACGAATCAGCTTCCAAGACCAAGCTGACGACTAAGAAGCTTTTCGAGATTATTAATTTAATTTTGATTTATTAATTTAATTTCTTGCAAAAAGTACTTAAAGAAATATTAATTATATATATTATCATACAAATGGTTGTATTTACAGAGGTTGAACAGGAAGAAATTATCAATGAATTCTTAACTTTTATTCAGCTTTACAACGCCAGTCCTACTTGCGCGCCCTTGTCAAACGCGTACCATATCAGGAAAGGATAGGAAAGGGGAAACTGCGGATGGGTGCGGAGCACCGCGTAAAGACAAAAGTTCAGATCACGGATGAATGCCAACATCGATCCTGCGCGAGAGAACAAGGTAGCAGTTGCCTTCGATCTGAAAACGTCAGCCAATACTGCAAGCATCTCACTGCTCGTCATGCCTTGTATCTGTATTCCAACCGTAGTCGAAAAGGGGTTCCGAAAGACGATTTCCAACTTACTTCTTTTCCGATCCTTTCCTTTGGCCCAGGAATTTGAGGCCAACCTGTGTTTCCACTGCTTCCTGACAGGGACCTGATCGGCGATTGGGCAGGGCGTGATGCATCATGACTCACAGTCAAGGGTGCATCAGGCTGGAGCAAGAAGCGGGGAACATGACGAGCCCATCATCAGTTACGTTTCCAGCTACTTGACAGGGATTTGACTCCTTCAAGGGTCACACCGAAGAGCCCCGCTTCAATCTGAGGCCACTGCGCGAACCGCTCTGTTCACATTGCCGCTGACAGCCTTGGCCTCACGCCGCAAAACGGGTTTCCAATCCTCAAGGATTGGCTGCTCAACGCTTGGTCGATTTACTCCGGGGGCTTTGAGAACTACAGAGAAAACGTGGAGGTGACAGCCGCCAACAACCAGCTTGGGAATCCTTGCGGTTTTGGATCAGTTCAAGCAGCAAAGGGGGTCGGGCGTGTCAGTTGTTCTCCGTGGCCTACACGTACAGCCACATCAGCAAGTCCTGGGGCGAAGGGGAGCAGGAAGAATTTGGCAGGACGCTCGCCGTTTTTGGGGAGGAAAAAGGGCTCCAAAAAGGACACACCAAAGAGGGCGGGGGAAAAAATAGTAAAAGGAGAATTCAAAGAATTATGCTTTCTACTATTTTTTTCCAACAGCAACACAACAAACAGAAAACAATATCCAGAACAACAAGCAAACAAAATACATAATCACAACCAGCAACAAAAATATTTAATCACAGCATACAACATTAAATAATTCAAACAAGCATACCAACAAAACAGCAACACTCTAAATCATCAAAGAACCCAAACTCAAAAACACACATCAACAAAAATCAAAGCAACATACCAACAAAAAATATCGCAAGAGTATCAAACAAAACAAAAACAAACAGCCAAAGCACGAAAAAATTGAAGAAGCATACCAAGTCTAAACAACGCACTTTGAAAGAGATATGCAAATTAGGAAAATATAATATTTCAATCTTTACAAACGATAAATATATTACAATTATAACATATAATATTTTACATGTGATAATCATAGTATGAGTTCAATTTTATTCTAATGAATTTTAAAATTCTCTTTCAATTCGTTTCACTATTTTATCAGCTGTTTTTTGATTAGAAATATTATTTCCTATTTCTTTCACAAATGCCTTCATTACACTAATTGCAGGTCTTGCCGTATATCTAAGTTCAAGAGATTTATACTTATAATCTATAAACTCATTTAAAAAATCATAGCCATTTTCAATATATTTTTAACATCAATATCTTCATGGACAGTATCACTAAATTCACTATACACACTTTCTATATCACTATATTCACTATATTCACTTTCTGTGTCACTCATTTCTGATATATTGAATATTGTTGGTGGGTAACAAAATATTATTATTATTTTATTGATTTATAGTAAAATAATTATATTTTTGTTTGATAGATTTATATGAATATTAATTAGGTTAAATTTAATTATATTGAATATGAAGCTTTATACGGAGCTTTATAAGAAGCTTTATAATGGGCTGTATAAGGAGCTTTGTAAGAAGCTTTATAAGAAAACCTGTATAAGGAGCTATGTAAGAAGCTTTATAAGAATAGCTTTATAAGGAGCTTTATAAGGAGCTTTATAAGGAGCTTTATAAGGAGCTTTATAAGGAGTTTTATAAGGAGCTTCCAAAGGAACTTAAAGTTGTGCAGGTTTGCAAAAAATGTAAAATTGTAGGGAATTAGATTTTTACATTTTTTGCAGAAGTTGCCATGGCCAGCTAGCCGGTTTGCAAAAAATGTAAAATCCAAATGTGTGTGTGTTTTTACATGTTTTGCAAACGGTTTGGATTTTGATAAGAAGAAGCTTTATAAGGAGCTTTATAAGAAGCTTTTGCTATATTAATAGGTAGAGTATATTGTTTATCTATAAGTTATTTTCTTAGGATTATTTTATCTTAATATATTAAGTCAATATTTGTTTAAGTCGTTTTCAAAGAATTTATTTTATAATGACCGTACGCAAGTGAGTTTATACTATCTATCCAATATTTTTTGTTTTCATAACTACTAAGAGCAATTTTTTTAGTTGTTATACTAAAAATTCTGTGGTTTTTACTTCTAATACTATTAAATGACTTATGTATAACCTCATTAGTTTTTAAAACCGTCTCAAACTCTTCATATTTCATTTGACGTCTTACTGTGCCTTTTGCTATGCCCTTACATTTCTTATATTTTTTATCATCACCATAAACTGAGTAAGCGTAGCATTTAGGACGAAGGGCTATAAACCCTGTTATTATTTTACTTTTTAATTCATCCTTAAATTTACCTAATACTTTCTTGTTATTCTCATCATAACATTTATGTTCCTTAGGATAATCTGAAAAATCTATTTCTTTTTTAATTGTATTCAGGTCTTCATAAATGTCAACGGTTTTAGTATGAAACACAAAACTATCAGTATCAGTATATACCATTTTAATATTATCTCCATATTTAGGCTTCATAACGTCATAATAAAAATTTATACATAAAATACTCATCCCAATAAATATAGGTTTGTCTAGTTTCAACTTTGTTTTTTGCTTTTCAACTCCGACCAAATTTTCATTAATGATATGACTATGTTTGAAGTTAGGATTACTTACACACTTCATATATCTAGTTTCATCACTCACAACTTCAAAATCTAAATGTTTTCGCTTATCCTCCATTGTTTTTCCAAATATGGCATTGTTCATCAATTTATAAACATCTTTCTCAAAATCATTTCTAGCATTCTTCCTCTTCTCAGTGTTAAACTCAATGTACAGTTTTAAAACTTCTTTTTGTTCAAATTTAATTGCTCTATGAATTTTATTAAGTTTTAACCCTTGCTTCAAATAAAACTGTAAGGTTCTTATATGGGTTACATATTTTGCTTTATCATTCAATTTCAATACTAATTTATTTGTTTTCTCATCCGTAGGCTTTTTATGATTTAAGAATTCATAAATTTCAATTTGTTTATCTGACAGCATGTTGGCTTTAACATTCATAACCTCAGGTGCCATTGGATAGTCGTTGTGTAAATCGTGTAGTTCTTTAGGATATTCTAAATCCACTTCTAAAATATATCCAATATTATTATCTTTGTAATTAATAATGTCTTCTTCTTTTAATGTATCATCCCATTTCAAATTTTAATATGGCAGTTTTTGTATCATGCTTAACCCGTACAAATTATTATAACTACCTTCTTTACTTTCATCATATTCTTCTCCCATGTACTTATTATTTGCTTCAACTTGTTTAGTAGAAACCACACACATCCCTCCTCTAAGTCCTGCTTCTATCATTTCATACATTTCTTGGTCATATATTAAATCAATCTCTACACCAGTCATTTTAAGCATAGCACTTGCAGTACCGGCACTGCACATTCGACTCAGTCAGTTTTGCCCACTTGAACAGTCTTCCCCACTTAATCACGCATTTGGAAGAAGGCATGGCGCCATCCGAACTGCGTTGCCGCAGTCGGTGCAGCAGCTGCCCTACAACTTGAGCATGTTTCGACAGGCGTGATCAACGATTAACGATGCCGCAACATGAACTGTGCCACGACAGAAACACTCAGGCAAAACGGACGAGCCCATTTTACCTCTGCGGGACTGTGTGCTTGAAGTGCGACCGCTTCCGAAGCCGTCAGGCTTCGCAAGCAATGATTCCAAAAACCTGACTGCGGCGACGCAGTTCAGTTTTTGACCTTTTCGAGGCCCAGGAACCAGTCCTTTACGTCAGCGAGCTCCTGCTTTGTGCAGGGATCATCAGTCCACCACTCAATGCCGTCGTTGAAGGTCACTTTCAGCCAGTGTACCAGCGTTGGCCCGTGGGGAATTTTGGCGCCCGTGGCAGCCGGCGGAACTGCGCGGCGATATATCAGCAGCGACCCATTGTGTATAGGTGTAGGTGCCGCTGGAATGCACCCTGCGCACCGGCGCGAGTCTCTTTGTCGCTTTCATGCTTCCCCGAGTTCTGAAGGGCAGCCCAATCACTCGGGATCTCTTGAACCTTGTTCTCACGCGCGACCGAGTGCCGAGCTTTGGGAACCCGTCCCGCCACTGCCTCTCCACTCGCAGCAATTGTGCTCCTTGCCATCGACCTGACTCAAGCGGCATCCACCGCCACTCATCTTGGTCCGGGTGCTCATCTTGGTCCTCGTCCTTCTGTGACATTTTGTCATCCGGCTCCTCCTCATCATCCTCATCTGAGATTCCGCTCAGCTCAGAGTCAGAATCACGAACATTGACACGCTCAAGGGTCATTGTCAGGTGCTCCGCACGCTGGAGTTGTTGCTGCAGCCCGTCGTCATCCTCCTGCATGTCGTCAGCCGGCGACGTTGGCGAACAGTTGAACCAGGCCGGAACTTCTTCCTGCTCCTTGTCCATGTCAGTGTCAAGCTGCGTCGCCGCAGCTGATTTTGGCATGGGCAAAAACGGAGTTGGGCTTGCCGGCTCCTGCTTGCACTCCTCCACCGGCAGCTGAGTGACAGTGGGCTCCTCCGGCTGCAGAGTTGGAGTTTCCTGCTCCATGCTCGGCACCACAGTTGGCGTCGGCGCAAGGCTGCTTGGGGATCCGCCTCGTGAGTGATCCAAGCAAGCGGTGAACGCAGCAGCTCTTGCCTTCACGTTGGTGGGCTGAGGAGCCCAGGGGAAGCCTTCACCTTGTCATAGTCCATGTGAAGGAACCACTCCTTGCGTGGGACAGAGTCTTCTTCCCAGTGAGGGGTGTGGGCACAGTCGTGCCACCTGCTTGCTGCAATCTTTTCGTATACGGGCACCTCCACGTGGCGCCCCTGCAACTCTTTCGGCAGCAGGCGGCATTGCGGCTGGAAATTCCGCGAGCGCGCCTCGCCCTGCTGGACCCGCATGTTGTACCTCACGATCACCTTCACTATCACGAGGTCCTCCGCATTCCACACCAGCTCTGTGCCACGATGCATGTTCAAAATCGTCCTGGGGGTGTGGCCCAGAAGCTGGAAGCCCGAAGCGTAGAAGACATTGTTGCCGAAGACATTTGTCTTCCACGCGTAGTGGTCGAAGACGTGCTCCCAGTCTTCTGCTGTGTGCCTTGGCGCACAAGGTCGGGCAAGACTACAACAACCAAGGACTAAACATTCAGGAATCATTACCAAACACAAATTTCTTGGCAAGGCGCACTCCGACTCCACGGCCTCCTCGGCCGTGATACTCGCGTGCCCCCAGCCCGGCGTCGTTATCTGACGCAGTCAGCTTTCCCTGTCTCAGGATTGCCGGGGCACATTCCCAGTAGGTGCCGTGAACCACCGAGTGCAAGTGGATGCCATCTGCGTTTCCGCAGATGTCTTGAATACGACGCTGCCACTGCGCAGAGTGCTGTCTGTCCGACTGCAAGTAATCGAACTCGATGTGGCCGGAACTTTTTTGGTCTCCTGGGGGAAATGGCGGCATTGGCCCAGAGAGTCGCAGACTCCGTGGACGTGCGCCCAGTGCCGCACCATCATCTCCACCAAGGCTGGGTCCTTTGCAAGGGGGTGGTTGCTCTGGTCCCTCCCCTGTTTTTCAAACTTTGGACGCTTGGTCAATCTCCGATGTTGTTCCTCAGGACATCATACGGGGCTTGCACCAATGGAGTGGCCAACTCCAATGACTTTGTGCCAGCCACATGCGACAGCTTCAGGAGATTCGCCAGCATCTTGCTTGGGATGAGGACCGACTTCAGCGGCATTCGTTCAATGCTTTCCAGTGCCCTGTGTGATGGCCGCTGTGTTGCCACAGCGGCTTGGTTCACTCTGTCCAGGAAGTCTGCAAGCGGAGTCCTGCAAAGGTCATAGAGGTCGCGATGACTCAGCATCGTGTTGACCTTCACCCACTTGTGCCCGGAATTCTGGTCGAGCGGCTTTGTTGAGACCCCATCCACATTGGCCATCCCGTGTGGCAGGAGCTCGGGTTTGCCAATGCGTTGAGGGCCATGGATCTCTAGTGTATCGTGGCAGAAAGACGGCAAGACGAAGCCGAAATTGATGTGGTTTACGTTTCTCCGCTTGCCTTCCTGCAGGGGCATTGCTTGAACAGTGTTTGCAATAGTTAGAACAAACGTACAGGGACATGCAGCTTTTCACACGCCCCAACCCCATGCACTTTCCCAAACCTGTCCTGAAATTTCTGGTTTATCAGCGTCGTGTCTTTTGCCAGCGTGAAAAAGTGGCCCGCGACGCTGGAGTCCAGCTGCAACCCAGCCTCTTCTACCAGTTCCCTTAAGGCGGCATTCTTGGCCGCATCTTCCTGCCAGTTTCCACCATGCCTGTAGACAAGATCTGCTGGAACTATGCTTCCAGCAGGTGTAGCAAGAAACCCGCTGCACCTTCGGTGCGCCAAGACATGCCAGTCGAAATTGACATTCATGAACAAGTATAGCGCCACACTGCCATACTCGTCGGAATGTCGCGGCATGTCCTGCTGTGTTGCCAAAGCAGTCTTCAATCTGCCTTGCCCTTGCTTGAAGCCAAGGCTGGCGCGCAAGCAGTGTGAGATGCAGTTGTGTTTCATGATCACTGAACGGCAACAACATTTGAGAGCTGTTTTTTCCACTAGCAGCCTGAGTAAGTAAGTTTGAACAACCAAGGCAAGGAGCTCCAACAAATAGATCATTCGACAGCAACTGTTCAACTGCGGGTGCAGAGCTGGTTCTAGATGCAGTTTTGTCAACAATGTGGTGCGCATGGAGTTGCGGAAGCTTTATGTTGAAGAGGCGAAGGGCAATTCCTGCTGTCGCCAACGACAACACAACCGAAAAAACAAAGTCGTGCAGTGTTACCAGATGCCTGCATACCCTACTCGAAGAGCTGCACAGCCAACCCAGGGCGGGCCCTTGCTCATGGATTGACAAAGCATTGCGCTGCGTTTTTTTTCTGGCTGCAAAATGTGCGAAGAGACTGTTGCGGCAGCAATTCAAGTGAAACACTGGCAAGACTGCGTGGCCGCAGTTTGCGTCTAGCGATGCTCGAAGACTGTCTCCTTGGGCTGTCTGTGTCTAGCAAGGCTCGATATCTCTATCTTGTTGACACGGCCTTGCACCCCTGTCAGCTCGTCCAAGATATCCTTAAGCACTTCCTCGGGCGGGAGCGGCGGCGGACTCAGCCACGGCGGCGGCGGGGAGGTGCTGGTCCACGCCGAGGATGCCTGCGATGATGGCGGCAAGCGATCATACACGGCGCCCACCCAGTTAGTACACATCGGCGGTTCGCAATTTTCGGACCGAACTTTGAAGGCCTCATCCCTGGTGTAGCGCCAGCTGTGCTGCAGGCCAGCCTCAGCCTTTCCCTCCAGCAGGCACACGCAGCAAATCACCTCAAAGTTCCAACCGCAAACCATCACACCGCTGTCTTTGAAGGCCTTCTTCTTGAACAACGGGGTCTTGCATTTCCATCCGCAGACATCGCGCACGGCCTGCCAGTCAGAATTCCACGGCATTGTCTGACTGACAGCTGCGTTTCCGCAGATGTTCCACAGATGTTCCTTAACAGCTGCGGCGGGCAATTCAACCATCACGACATGAACACAGCATCCCTGACACATGTTTCAAACTGTTCACAGGCGCGCCCGAGCAAACACAGGCACGAATCGAAGACTGCAGCTCTACCACCATTAGCCTTGCGTAAGAGGGTCTTTTTCTTGTTCCGACCTTGCGCCCGAAACGTGTAAAGTCAAGACTAAGCTACTGTTGGAATTTGCAGAGGTGTTGGCCATTAACAAGAACCAACTGCGGGCACGCAGTTGGTTTTCGCGGCAGCAGCGCTGCGTGGAACTCCGGCAGTATAAACATGGGACATCTATCGCCGGCGCAATTCAGACTCTAACTTCTCCAGCTCCTGCGTGCTTTGCCACAATTTGTGATCGATGACCGTCGTAATTGCCGTCTGCCACATGCGGAGCGACATCCTGCGCATAGACTCAACCTGAAAAGTCTCTGCCCCTCTCAGAATCAATAAACAGCTGCTGCCTGCCATTGCGCGTGTTTTGGAACTCCTCGATGAGGTCCAGCGCCGAATCCAGATTGTGGTACTCCTGCCTCATCAGGATCTCAACAGCTACCGCCATCTGCAACTCTTCCTTTAGGTGTTCCATTGGCGTTTTCAATGCCTCGATCTTCCGTCGTGGAGCCCCAGCCTCGGTCATGGCGCGCAACGCAGGTGACTGTTCCATCATGGCTCCCCTAAAAAAAGGCCAGTTTGGACCAGAGCGCTGCAAAGTAAATTGCACAAAAAGCATCTCAAATTGACAAATATTGCCCCAGGTGCTATTTTTCTTGCCTGCAAACAAGCATGCGGCAGCAAACACATCGTTTCTCAGGCTGCAGCAGCCCCTCAAGCTCAGCCCAAACACTCACTGTGTTGCCGCAGTGTGTTCGTATGTGAACTCTCGAAGCACCGGCTGCAAGTCCTGTATCAGGACATGGACTGGCCAGAGTATGGCCAGAAACACACACTCTGCGTCGTGGCCAGCGGCAAGACCGCCCCACACATCCAGGGCCTCGTCATGGAGAGTGCGCAGCTCGTCAAGCTTAACCTTGTTCAGCTTCCCCTTCATCGGCCGCAGCATCTCGTACTCATCAAACATCCACAAGACGTCCTTGTAGCGCACATCAGTCACCGCTGTCTTGTGACAAAAAAAGTGTTCAAGCACAGTGCGTGTGGCGCAGCACTTGCTGATGATCTTGGAGTTCATCCGGTTGTCTTTGTACAGAGGGCCCAGAGAAAGGGATCTTGTCTGGTTGCCCGCAAGTGATTCGTTGGATGTCTTCCGCCAACTTGTATAGGCAATCCCCCCGCACAATGCCAGCTGAGCCCTCCTCCAAGTACCTGGATGCCATGGCTTCGCCAGCTTTGGTTACAAAGCTGGACATTTCAACAAGTTGAAGCCGAACCGAAGCTGAGCCAGTTGAACCGAATGGGCGGGCGGCGGGCGAAAACTCACTGAGCCGCACGCAACGCTGGCAGCAAAACAGACACGCTTTTCCTTGTGCTTTGTAAAACTCAGGAGTTGCCAAACTTCTCAGGCAAAGCAAAAACCTAAGCTGAGCCGGGCTCTCAGGGGAAAGGCAGTGTTTCCGCAGCCTTTTCTAGATGCAAGTTCAGTCAGAGTTCAAGGGTAAACAAGCTCACGCAAAGTCAAACAAGCATCGTCCAACAGCATCTCCAATGGTGTAAGAGGTCCGTCAATGTTGGCCAGTTCGTTCAAGAAGTGCAGAACCTGGGTCGACTCTTCCACAAAGGCCCGCTCTTCAGCAGTGACGCGTGGAAGTTGCGTTGGTCCTGGAGAGCCTGGAGAGCACAAATCCCGCACAAGAGGCTCCCTGGCCATATCATCAGAAGGCAATGGCGAAATCAGCGCGCGCTCCATACCAGCAAGAACGACTGCGAAAGGAAACATCGCGGCTCTTCGCCCAGTTCTTTCCATGATCAACCGCAGGACCCGGCTGCATTTCCTGACAATAATCTCGTCAATCTTCATTTCAATGACATGCAGCGCCACGCAATGCGCGAGCTCGTCAGCGTCAACCCCGTAAATGTCCATGGCAGCACGTGCGCCAAGTTTCACTACCAGCTGACATAGCAAAAACAACTCTCTGAGCCACCGGATTGTCCAAACATCAAGGCCCCCCTCCCTCCCCAAGATTTTCGGCAAAAAAACACTTCCGAAAAACAGATTGTTTTGACAAAGAACGCGCGCGCGAAAAAACAAGGTTTTCGGTCCAAAAAAAAGCACACAAAAAAAGGCATAAAAAGCATGTCCTTAATGACCGGCCAGATCAGGTCGAAGGCCAGATCAGACTGGACATCGAGCCTGTCGAGAAGACCCGTCGAGGCAGGGCTTCTGCAAGTCAACTTGACCATCGTCTGTGGATGCAACCGGCCAGCAGGATGCAACCGGCCAGCAGGTTGCATTTGTGACGAGTGTCACACTCAACTGCATTCGGTTGTTTCGTAATTCCAGTTTTTGAGGTCTTCCATTGCAAGGGATGGAAGTGACATGTGCCGCACTCAGCTGCATTCGGTTTGGACCAGATGTGTTTCAAAATGTTTCGTAATTTCAGTTTCTTCAGGTCTTCCATTGCAAGGGATTGATGTCACATGTGCCGCACTCAGCTGCATTCGGTTTGGACCAGATGTGTTACGCAGCAGGCGGGAGTAGGCGTGCGCCCAGGCCGAAGGCCGGGGTTGCGTCCAGGCCGAAGGCCACTTGTAGACTGCGTGTTTTCTTGTATTGTTTTAGCGAGCGGCGGGTAGTTTTTTAGCGCGGCTGCCCGAGAGTGACCAGCTCTGGTTGGCTGTGGCCATCGCAAGTGCCGGTGCAAGTGAAGCGGCAGTCGAAATCGAAAGACCGAGTCCACTGGTTTCCACCAAGGGCGGGGATCGCAGCTTTCGTGGAGTTGAGTGTCCGGCTTTTTGATTGCATGCGTGTACTGTGCCTGGCCCGCTCAGGTTCGAGCCCTGCCAGTTTGGCTGACTCGGCGTAGTTTTTGTCGGCCCGGCCATGAGGCCTGAGTGCGCGCCCATCTTATCCTTGGCTGACAGCACAGCGGTGGGCTTCGGTGACAAGTACGGCGTGCAGCTTGTGGATTCTTCGAGCAGGCGTCACTGTGTCGTCTGGTGCTGCGGTGGGTCTCTGGTGACCGGCTCCTGTTGTGCTGGCGAGACGCTTCCAAGCGTGGCCAAGCAGCTCGTGTGCGGCTGGAGGCAGATTGCCGCGCGCCTCGGATTCCCGGATGTGACAGATTTTCTAGCTCAGAGGCTGGTGGTGAGGCTTGTGGCGGCACGCGGAAGCGTGCCGGAAGGCACTGCGATCTATGGCGATGGCGTAGAATGGTTGCTGCAATGCTTCCACTTAGACCTCGCATGCCCGCTGAGAAGCAAGCCAATGCTGGCATGCAACAAAGCAGCCGCAGATGCCTGCGCCGAGGGCAGTGTCGTGGGCATGGGGGTTGGTTCATCACCAGCAGCTCCGTTTCTTGGTTCGCAGAAACTTGGCAATTCCAGGAAGTCCAAGAGCAGTGGCCGTGCCTCACCAAAGAAGCCCAGCGCTACATCGCATGCTTCGAAACCTTGGCTCAACTAGCACTCATGCGTATCGCATGGTCCTGCGAGGGACAAAGCGTGCATGGCATTTGCATGCCAACAGGGACAGATAACGCAGCCTCCGAGGCAGGCGTTAATAAACTGTTCACCACAGCATGGCCCTTGCAAGTCTTTGCAACTTGTAGCCGCCTGAGCCCATAAACACAAATGGTCCGTGATCGCGTCACACATCCCAGGAGAGCACAACATCTGGGCGGACCAACTCAGCAGAGGTAACACCTCCGCTTTCCAGAGTCGGCCGCGTGCCAGAGTGTGCTTCAGGCCGCATGATTTCTGGCCTCACGCATCAGCTCTCACGCTTCACCCGTGGAGACCCGAGCACGTGATTGCATCGCAAACGCACTAAAGAGGGGGTGAGGTGATTTGACCGTTTGCTTAGAACCCTAAAGTGGGGGCATTCCGACAGGCTCCGCATGAGATGCAGGAAGATGGAGTGGACGCGCATCGTCGCCCCACCTGCATCTCAGAGCCTGCGCTTCTAAGCAACGCTCAAGTAAAAAAGCGCGTGTCGAGTTTGCTTCGGTCGGATGCTTTTTTCCCTGCATGTCCCTGTAGGCTTGAAGCAGTGATCAAGATTCTAACGCTAGGGGTTTTTCTTTTCCCCTGTGTTTTAATCTTGGTTGAATCTTCGGCCGCGTGGCTGTTTCTGCTTCAAGCCCTTTAGTAAGGGACATGCCTTGAGGGTCTGACCCCTCTTTCGTTCTTTTTGAACCCACCCTCCCACCCTTTCACGGCCCAGGTGGAAACCAACTTCCACAAGGCCTGATTGCTGGGTTGCTGAACACGCATGGTTGCAAGCTTTCCCGCTTCCAACATTTTGTCGGCTTACTGCATCCCGCAGGACCCGTTTAGCCTGTGCAAAGAGGCCTGATAGCTGATTGCTGAACACGCGTTGTCGGCAAGCTTTCCAGCATCAAGCATGTGGTCGGCTTACTGATCCCGCAGGACCAGTTTAAGCCTATGCAGTGAGGACGCATTCCTCGTTGGCCACACCAGTTTGAACCCATGCTGTGCACGCAGTCGCACATCGCTGAATGCCATCGGCATTCTGTCGGACCAGCCTGGTCCCCTTCAGGAAGACGCATTCCTCCCATGCACACCTATGCACGCATTGCATACCGATGTGCAAAAAACCTCCTATTTGTCTCACACCCCATGGGTAAAACACCCTGTGTGATGGTCGAACACGCAATGTTGACCACAGGGGGCATTCCGACAGGCTCCGCATGAGATGCAGGAAGATGGAGTGGACGCGCATCGTCGCCCCACCTGCATCTCAGAGCCTGCACTTCTAAGCAACGCTCAAGTAAAAAAGCGCGTGTCGAGTTTGCTTCGGTCGGATGCTTTTTTCCCTGCATGTCCCTGTAGGCTTGAAGCAGTGATCAAGATTCTAACCTTGTAGTTTCACGGGGGGTCAACGCACCTCCTGCTCCAGGCGCGCCCGGGGGTCAACGCACCTCCTGCTCCAGGCGCACCCGTGCCCTGGAAGCAGTGCTACTTTCAGCAATCCCGGTAAAAAGAACTGCGGCCGCTTCGGACTTGCATTGTTCTTTTGGGTGGTCTTGTTTGGGTTCAAGCTAGGAGCAGTGCAACATGCCTTAACGCATGGTGACAGCACAAAGTCGCCTTTTCTCCGCAGCTTTCTGCTACCTTGTGCCACCTCTTGGTCCGGACCCTTTTGTTTGCATTTGTTTTAGTGTTTGTTTTTCTCCCCCTTTTTTCTGGCTTGTTTGGACCCGCCGCTGGGGCTGTGGTGTTTGTTGGTGTGTCTGAATTGTACGTTGCGGACCGCCGTTATCTACAGTGTAGCGAGGTTTAAGTTCGAACCTGTCGAACAAAGTCTGAGGGTTTGGAGTTCGAGGGTGTCGCGGTTGATGGATGCAGCTTCAAGGAGTGGATATCCAAAGCCAAACCGGGCCTTTTTGGGTGCTGAGCGGCCCTTGACAGAGCAGTGCGCCTTGGTCAACCAAAGCAGTTTGGGTTTCTCCTTGAGTTTCAAACGCAGCTCGCCGCCTGAAGTGACCCTTGGCCAGCGATGCTCCATTGTGCGCAGCGAAGGAATAATCTGATTCCCAGTATCAAGGAATGCGAAAACGTGTTTTTTTTACTATTGCGTGTTGACCTGTCATGTCGTCCGGCCCTTGTTTGGGCCTGTTGGCCTATGTCGGCCGCTCCGATCGCAGGGTTGCATGGCCCGGTGCCGTGCGGGCTACAAGAGGTTCGTCGGTGCATGGCGAACATTAACGTATAGTGAGGCACTGGCCTAGCCCTTGCCCTCTGCTATTGCTATGCGCGCCTTTGCCACTTGTTGTGATTGACAAACAACATTCATCCTTCTGCGCTTTGTCGAAGGCGGCAGACATTGGAAGATTCACTCGTAGTGAGCTGCGGCCGCCAGGATGCGACCAAGGGCTGATGATCGGACCGGAGGGCACTGCGACTGGGCAGCCAGGACAGGAGAAAGCAGACTGTTTTGCTCGTGGCTGATGACTCGATTGCAGCTCATTGACTTCTGTCTTCCCATATCCCACGTGGCATCGAACGACTCAACTACCATTCTGATGGCCAATGACCTTATGCCACACCGCCATTTTCTTTTGGGATCATTCTCGCTTCCATTGCACGACGGCCACGTCTTCGCTGGCCAAGACTGCGGCCCGATTTCCTTTCTGGTTCTATGATGCGATATGCACTCATCAGCTCACTCAATGACTACGCGATATTTTTTGGCATCCCAAGAAACCCATCGCCAGCTCGAGCTGAAGACGCCACTTCCAAGCTCACGATTGTAGAGCCATCTACAAGCGCTACGCTGCCTTCATGCAGCCCGTCTTCGCAGTCTAGGGCAGTTCCAGCAGTTTATCTCCGACTCAAGCTGCCTGAACGACTTCTTGGGCTTCCGCTATCGCGAATGGCACCATCGCCGCCGACATCGCCGCCAATGAAGCCCATGCAGTGTTATCTCCATTTTCGATGCGATTCAACACTTCGACGAGACGAGCTTTGATTCGTCAGATTACGAGCTTTGATTCGTCAGATTTGGCTTCCACAATAGACTCATGACGCAATATCATGACAAGGCTTTTCGAGCGATCGTGCACAGATGTGTTGGGAGCAAAAATGCATCCAGTGGGTGTTTGCGCAGTGAGCATTGCCAGCCGACAAGCACAGGTTTGAGAGTGGCAAATGCCCATTTCCAACCAATGTGTCGTAAAGGATTCACATGCAAACATGAAACACAAGATCAACGAAACAAAAACAAGAACACGTCCGCGATGCAATTACTCAAATTGACAGCCAAGCGATCCAAACCACCAAGGGAAGGGGACACGATGTCCCGTTCTCAGGAGTCTCAAGGGGCCCGGGGTTTGATCTCGAAAGGTGACCCATTTCAAGGGACTCAGAAGTCCACTCACGATGCTCGTGGAAAAGGTGCAAGACCGGAGCCTGAAAGATTAGCTTCAGAAATGGTCGGTGTTGTTGCCCCTTCAACCAAACCCAAAAATGGGTACCATCAAAAACACGTGCGCAGACCATACACAGCCATAGTTGGTGGGGCAGAGGCGAATAATTTTCATGCGCATGGTTTCGGTCATATTGACATGGATGATGCATCAATCATTGGTCATGTTGTTTTGCATGGTTCAAGCCTTAGTTTTATCCCAATTCAGTGTTTCAGATTGGCCAGGCCAGGGTGTGTTAGTTGCACTTGGCACTTGGCGCCCTTGGCTTGGCAGGCTCAATGGCACAGCCTCTCTCATTGTCTCGCATCACCCTCTACAAGAACAACCTTGCGTTTGCAGAGCGGCAAGGACTCTTGCAGGGACTATCAGGCACATGCGGCACACGCCTTGCGGGTTGTCGCAAGTGACAGAAGTGACTTTTGAGTGGGCAGACTGGGCAGACTTGAGCCAGGCTGGGCAGACTTTGAATTGCGGGTGCCGGAGTCCAGGCGCAAGTTGGCTGCACCCTCAGCCGGTCAGCCGGTCAGCCGGTCAGCCGGTCAGCCGTGAAAGCTGAGGTGGTGAACACCTTGTCTGCTTCGGCACCTGGTGGAGCATCCATCATATTTGGCAAAGCAAACGGCACTGGCGTTGTTCAGAAGAACGAGGCGTTCCCGTTCGAGCACAGCAGCATGGGAGCTTTCCTGCAGTCCTGTCGCGGTGCGAAGATTTCCGTCACCTTGCATGAAAAGGGCCCGTCACGGACAGGCACACTGCTGATGGTCGAGAAAGCGCGGCGAGTGCTCGAAGGCTCCAAAGATCAGACGGAGGAGTACTTCTCCATGCTGCAGCTCTTTGAGGAACACGGATCCATTCGAAAGATCCCTTTCCGGGACGTGGCGGAGGTGTCTTTGGTCGATCCGCTGATGCAAGAGCAGCTGGGCAAGTGCCTGGAAGCCGCCCTGGCCAGCCAGATGCCAAAGCCGTTGCCGCCGCCCAAAGACAGCCGAGAAGTGATCTCAATCCGCGCCAAAGCCTCGGAATTGGCCCCGGACGAGTGTCGGGTGTCCTATGTCGAAGCTTGGTGTCCTCAAAGACCGGTTCGGAGTTCGGAGGAAGCTCTTGAGCGAGGTCCAACGTGATCATTGAGTGAGATGCATCACGATCCGCCTTTTCCACGTCCAAGACTAATGCTTTGCCCTGTTTTCTTCTTCCTTTCTTTTGCCTAATGCTCCAGTGTAGTTTGCTCCTTGGTCTGAGGATGCACTGCCAATACTGATATGGAATTGGACCAGCAACGACACCTGCGGAGCAGAAACAAAGGACCAGACACCAACACAAACACACAAGCATACCTACCCTACCCTAGCATGCCATGCTATACATCCATACATCCATACATCAGTACATCCATACATCCATACATCCATACATCCCTACATCCGTCCATCCATCCATCCATCCATCCATTCATTCATTCATTCATTCATTCATTCATTCATTCATTCATTCATTCATTCATTCATTCATTCATTCATTCATTCATTCATTCATTCATTCATTCATTCATTCATTCATTCATTCATTCATTCATTCATTCATTCATTCATTCATTCATTCATTCATTCATTCATTCATTCATTCATTCATTCATTCATTCATTCATTCATTCATTCATTCATTCATTCATTCATTCATTCATTCATTCATTCATTCATTCATTCATTCATTCATTCATTCATTCATTCATTCATTCATTCATTCATTCATTCATTCATTCATTCATTCATTCATTCATTCATTCATTCATTCATTCATTCATTGATTCATTCATTCATTCATTCATTCATTCATTCATTCATTCATTCATTCATTCATTCATTCATTCATTCATTCATTCATTCATTCATTCATTCATTCATTCATTCATTCATTCATTCATTCATTCATTCATTCATTCATTCATTCATTCATTCATTCATTCATTCATTCATTCATTCATTCATTCATTCATTCATTCATTCATTCATTCATTCATTCATTCATTCATTCATTCATTCATTCATTCATTCATTCATTCATTCATTCATTCATTCATTCATTCATTCATTCATTCATTCATTCATTCATTCATTCATTCATTCTTTGTTAATGTTGAAACGCATGTGGAAACATGAACTGTGTTTGAAATGCTTGACCACAATGGCCCCGGCCATTTTGGCTCAAGCTTTGCTCTTGGGTTCTCTGAACCCAACTTGTGTGAAAAATTTGAGGGGAAGCACTTCCGAACTAACCCCGAACCAGCAATGGCCTCCTCGGCGACTTCGGCAACTTCCTTCGAGTTGATTGAGGACCAGGCACTCACCGCGGAGGAGGTGGAAATGGCCAGCCAGGAGGCCCAGGAAGCGAGGCGGCTGTGGCGGCCGGCCTGGTGTTGGATGAGCCCGAGGCGCCCCCGTCGGCATCGGCCACCGATGTGATGAACGACCTCTCCAGTGCACTGGAGCGGCTCCGTGTGGCCTTCTCCACACCGACTCCCGGCCTGGGTGGCCTTTGGCCCCGCCGAGGACGAGGACAAGGAGATGGGCGATGAGGTCACCACGGAGCGGGCTACTCCACCAACGAAGAGGCTGAAGGGCTTCGTGGCGGCCTCCCAGAAGACCACGGCCCGGTGAACAAACCGGTCTCCCTGGTGCCGGTGGATGGCCGTCCTGGCTATTTCAAGCTAGTGGACCTCCCAGACCTCTTCCCGGTCCTTCCGGCATCGGCGGCCACGTTGCTGAGGGACGTCACGGTGGAGGAGGCGGTCTCCCTGTTCCACAAGTTTGTCGGTAAGAATCTCACGGAGGACTTGGTGGTTCGCATCCTGGAGGCCTATGTTCCGATGAAGATCCAGATCCGGCAGGAGGAGGTCTGGGCCTCACAGTTCCAGCGGAATAACAGCGGATGCACAGACTCGATGCCGGCCACTCGGACTACAAATTCATGTGTAAGGCATGCGGCACGGGGTGGCCGGAGGCAGCCAATCAATGCTGGGTCTGCCTGGGCAAGGAGTTTGTCCCCTTCCAGGCACCCTCGGCTACCTACGAGGCGGACGGCGTCACGTACAACCTGCTCATTGTGGAGGGCAAGCCGACCTGGATCCAGCAGCGGGATGGGGGAAGCCTGGGTGCCGCTGGCCCCGGTGGTACCCGGGCACAGGCAGACCGCAACCTGGTGGACGGCACGATCCTGGGGAGAGCTCCTCCGAAAACGGACACGGCAGAGGAGATCACCATGGCTGACGTGGTCCCGCTTAACAGGCGGGTGGACATCCGGCAGGAGATCCTGTCCGAGGCGGACGATGAGGCGCTGAAGGTCCGGGAGCGCCAGGAGGTCAAGGTCAAGGTGCAGCGGTCCCTGCAGAAGGCAGAGGCTCAGAGCTTCCAGCTCTACCACCCCCAGGTGGACCAGGCGATCGGAAGAAGGAAGAGCTGCACAAGGCCTTGAGGGAGCACCGGGAACCGACTCCGGAGGAGTCCTCGGCCAGGCAGCGGCACAAGGAGTTGGTCACGGACGAGATGCTGGACAATGGCAATCCTGGCGCCTCTCCAGGAGGGCATGCAGGCCCTGCCGGCAGAGGAGGTGGCCCACGAGGGAGCCCGGGCCCTCAGGAAGGTCAACCTGGAGCGATTCAAGGCCAAGCTGCGAGACCAGTACCTGGAGATTAAGGGTGTCGACGCCAGCCAGGCACTGGCTGATGCGATGGGTATGCTTAACCACACCCTCCAGCCCTTGCAGGCTCTGGAGAGGGGGCTGTTCTGCCCCCTGGAGCTGGATGACCCCCCAACGTGGGGGACATCAAGGAGAAGTACGTCCCCTACATCCGGAGCTCAGAGAGGCACAGAACCCGTGGAACCAGGAGGCGTTGCTGGAGGAGATGCCCGATCTGGCGACACCGGCCCCCTCCAAGGGTGCCACTGTGGGGGGGACCAGCCAATGCCACCGCAGGACCTGGACTCGGAGGAGGGTAAGCTGTCCCTGCTCCTCTGGGCGATGAAGAGGCACCAAGGGGAGCTACGGATGTTTGGGGGGATCTGGAAGAAGCACTCCAGCGGTGAGATCTCCAAGGGCGCGGACCAGCAATTCAAGCTCTCGCCGGAGGAGCTCCTGGCCCTGGAGCGCAGGACCCACCCACTCACGTGTGAGCGGGACCACATCGACCCGATCATCTACTCGGCCTTGGAGATCCGAGCGCAAGCAGGTGGTGGGGATCTTCTGGGCCAAGGGCGATGGCGTGTTTTGGACAAGGCAGACTCGCACGTGGGACCTGCCGAGCGACGGGGGTGTACGCCCACCGATTCACCTTCAAGTACATCTACACGGCTTGGATCACATTCCCGCGGGTCGTGAAGACGCAGCGACGGGGCCGCAATGCGGAGGGCTCGGCTTCGGACAAGTGGATGGGGAACATCCTCCAGATGCGGAAGGAGGCGGTCCCCTTCCTGGAGAGCCTGGGAATCCCCAAGCCGCGCACCAAGGCGGAATGGAGCTACATCTTTAAGGAGATGGGGACGTTTCTGGCAGCCAAGAACTTCATCGTCAATTGCCCATTGCCGGTGATGGAGCTCCCAGTGGCCCCCGTCCACGACAGCAAGGACGCCCTGCGTTTCAGGGCGGTCTGTGACGAGCGAATCACTCTCCCGCTGTCATCGTTGAGGGCTTTCGTCGGTGTACACCAAACTGGTGGCAGGCCTGAGTAAGTCCTCCATGGTGGAGATCAAGGTCAACTGGCGTTGCAACTGGGTGGAGCCGGTCCCGCAGGAGGCGGCGGGGGCCCTGTACGACCGGCTGGGCTACTCCCAGGACCTGATCAGGCAGCTGGGCTGCTCTTTTTTTGTTGGGTGCCTCTGGCCCCGAAAGCGGGGCGGCCAAGGAATCGGACCCCAAGGCCAAGATTCTGGCGGGAGCGGACACCACGCTCCGCACGCCGGACCAGGGCACCAGGCGGCACCCCCCGATCACCACGTCCACGGTCACGGCGGTCGCGGGCAAGAAGTACATCAACAAGCACTTCCCGAAGGAAACCAAGCACGTGTTCTGGGCCTGGGTGGAGTGCGGCCTGGTCCTGCCCAGCATCAGCGCATGGGAAGTGGTGGGCAAGGAGAAGTTCAAGACCACCGGGGGCTACATGTGCAGGTTCTGCAAGGGCTTCTGGAAGGCGAGCCGTGGGGGGACCAGGCTGCTCCAGATTACGGGGTGGCACAAGGACAAGGCCACATGCCTGCAGCTGGTGATGGACGAGCCCCCGGAGCAGCTATATAATCAGTGGATCCGGGACAGGATGGAGTTATACAAGCGGGTGGAGCCGACGGAGCCCCCCAGGGACGAGCGGCTAGTCCTTGGAGATGCGAGCACCCCGCGCATGCGCTTCAGCTCCTCGAACGGCCTGGGGGATGTCTCCACTGCCCTGTGGTCGGTCATCCTGAGCAACCCGGAGAAGTCAGGGCTGGCGGCCATCCACTCGGTGGCAAAGGAGGCGATCTTGAAGGGTGAGAGCCGCTAGGTCGTGTCTCACTACCCTTTTGGATGTGGCGTCGTATGTTCTCTCCCCACCGGGACTTGGGTGTGCCTCTGGCCCCGTCTTGGGTGGGGGGAGGTGTTGGGGTGTTTCCCTTGTTTTGGGTTCTTCGTTCACCTTGGTTTCCCCCCCTGTTCAACACGCCGCGACTGCCGGCTGCCTCGAACCGGAGGCTGCGCAATTTGGCTGCCCCAAGGACGGGCCGTATCGGCCACTGTTTGAAGAAAGTGGCTGCGGCTGACGCTGGGCTCCCTGTGGTCCCCTTGGGGGTTTTGGGGAATCCCCCGTCGGGTGGGTCTTCCCCCCTCCGTGGCTCTTTTGGGGATTTCCGGGGGGGACTCTTAGGTCTTGTTGGGCGGCATGTCGCCTGCCTGCCCCACTCGCACTCGGCTTCCGGAAGGGTTGGTCGTGTTTGCAGGTTGCCGCGGTTGGGTCCCGTTCGACAGGAGGCTCGAACCCTTGTTTTCAGCATGGCTGGGGTCTCTACCTCAACCAGCTCGCCGATGAGGAGGTCACCCCGTGCAAGTTGCGGCAGGTGTGGAACACCCTCAAGTGGTTCTCCAAGACCTTCGGACTGCTGAAAATAGACGAGCTCCATCGCCTCAAGTCCAAGAAGAGCTCATTGGAAGAGGCGCTCACGGACACGGTCACCAGGCCACAGCGTAAGGCGGTGGTCCCTAGCAAGGAGGTCATTTGGGCTCTGGACGCAGGAGGCCCCGGGCAAGAACAGACACAAATTGCTGGACGCTTTCATCCTGGGGTTCGCCCGGTTCCAGGTGGGTTGCAGTGCTCGCTTCAATGACCTCCAGCATGTTCACCCCAAGGACCTTATCCACACCAGCAACACAGTGGAACTGAAGGCCTGGCAGACGAAGACGGTCTCCGCAGCACGAATCAACCGCAACCCGGTCCCCTTGATTGCTCCGAAGTACAGCTTCACGGGAATCCCCTGGTGGACTACCTGGGTGGCCTCGGTCAGGCGGTTGGTATCTGAGGAGGCATTCCAGGACATGGATTACTTGCTCCCGACGGTAAGCAAGGACTTTGCAGGGCTGATTCCACGGCCGTCCACACCGGAAAGGGCTTTGAGATGGCTCAAAGATGCTATTCTCCGCCGGGGTGTCACCCCGGGATTGGTGAAGCCGCTGTCGTGGCACTCGTTCCGGGTGTTCATCCCGGACTGCGCCTTCCAGATGGGGATCCCCCGGGAGCGCCGCATGTACCTGGGCAACTGGCTCACGGAGAGCACGGCATGTCTACGTGCGGGAGAAGCGCAACGTGGTTGTGGAGATCTGGGGCCCCTGAACCTCGGGCCAGGCAGGGAGCGCAGGGAGGACTTGAATCACCCGGACTGGGCGGACCCGCTCCCGCCACCAGCAGTGGACATCACGGACGCAGGTCCGGAGGGCCGCGAGGACCATATTGAAAGGGAAGGGGAAGCATCCCCTTCGGTACCCTCAGGGAGCGCACCATCGGCTCGATCATGGTCAGTGGTGGAACACGAACCTGGGGACACACCAGTGAAGGCCAAGGACCTGTTTCCAGCCACCCCGGACCTCCCCCTTCGGGTGGTGGCGGCGGTCAAACGCACGGGCAACGCCGGCAGTCCAGAATCCACCTGCTGAATGTGGAGGGCACGGCCGTGGGATGTGGCTGGCGACCAGCGGCTTCTAAGGTCCAGGAGCTCTCGGTGCTGGATTACATGACGGAGCAGGAGGCCTATGGCAAGTGCGAACGCTGCTTCAAGCGGCATGGTTTCCCGGCGGACTGGGCACTGGAGCCGGCGGAGGTCCCCACGCTGCAGGAGGACTCGGACTCCTCGGCGGACTCAGGCTCCGAAACGGATGACTCGGTGGACACCCAGTCGGAGACCGGTGCCCCCGGCCCTGGCGACCAAGGGGATGGGAGGCCCGGAGAGGGGCCATGGCCAGGGCCCTCAGCACAGACTGGCATCCTTCGGAAATGGCGGGTGTGCCAGACTGTCCTTCGGAAATGGCGCTATCAGTCTGCACACCCGTTCTTCAGTTTTTGAGAATTGTGAGTTGGGTGGCCCATGGGGCCCACCCAGCGTTGGTCATCTGACAGGGGAAGATGAGTCCCTGGCACCAACACACTGCTCGGATGAAAGAGTTATCGCGTGCTCGTGTGTGGTGCCGTTTGGTTAGCTTGCATACACTTTGTTAATGTTGAAACGCATGTGGAAACATGAACTGTGTTTGAAATGCTTGACCACAATGGCCCCGGCCATTTTGGCTCAAGCTTTGCTCTTGGGCAACTTGTGTGAAAAACCCACCCACCCACACCAAGGTCGGGGGTCATGGCGGCCAAACCCCCGGATGAGGTCCCAGATGAGTTCAAGGAGGACGGCCAAGCTGCACAAGCCACTGGCGGCCATCCTGGTGGGGAAGGAGATCCCCTGGGCAGCCCAGGCAGCTTTGGGCGCATCGGGATACGTCACGGTGGAACACCCCAGCGGCGGCTAGGGAGAATGGCCCCCGGGACCTGGGATTCCGGGATGGGGAGAACGGGTTCAATGTCCAGACCTCGACCTTCACGGCGATGCGCCTCCTTCAGGCAGTCCGGGTGGCAGCCAGCTTGGTCCGGGGGGGCAACCAAGGGGATCACCCGGCGGGCCAGGCGGGCCCGACAAAGGCGCCCCTGGAGGTCCTGTGTGACAGGCGCCAGCTGGAGGATGCTTACGTGGCCACTCATGGAACCCCGAAGCCGAGGTTGGAGTTCCAAGGGAGTGATGGCTACCTCAAGAAGCAGTGGCGCTTGATTGCCAAGGGTGAGCTGGGCTACATCCCGGCAAAACACATCGTGAGCGCGCTCCCGGAAGAAGGGGAACGCCCCTCATCCACCCATAAGAAGATCACGGTGGACGGCTGGGACAGGGAGGATGAAGAAGAGGTGAGGAGCCACCCCACATCTCGGCGCCAGTTGGAACGTTTGCACCAAACTTTCAGGACGACGCTCCTGATGTGCACGGCGGCGCTGCCACAGTTTGGCAACCTGAAGGTCACCAAGGCGGAGCTGGACGATTGGTATGACTGGTTCTATGGGGAGGACATCGCTGGCAGAAGGCCTCCCCCGAGTGACACCACCTTGCTGTTTGCAGAGCGCAATGCGTGGAGGAAGATCCACGAGATGGTGCACCAGGGCACCACCCTCTCCGAGGCCCTCAAGAATATCAGGGGCGACTTCCTCTTCTGGCAACGGGAGGTCTATGAGCACCTCAACAGGGCGCCGGAGAAGGGGAAGAACAAGGGCAAGGCACCTAAGGTGTGGCAGACTCAGTGGGAGAAGCCGAAGAAGGGGGGGAAAGGCGCCTGGCCCTCGGGGCCGACCCGGTCCAAGCCGAAGGGCAAGGGCGGCAAGGGGAAGTCCCCCAACTCCCCCTCAGTTCCATGGCCGGACCACTGGGCTTTCAAGAATCCCAAAGGGGTGGCGTACTGCAGAGATCATCACCTCCACAACAAGTGCTCGGGATCGTGCGGCCGTTCCCACAACTGCCCGGTCAGGAAGGATGGGTGGGTGTGTGATGCCCCCCCATCGAAGCATGCGCCACAGGCATGCCCTCACCTTCCCAAGTGACAGGAGGCCACCCAGGCCCCGTGGCTTCCCAGTCTCAGTTGGGATCACAGGCCACCAGTGCGAGAGTGCACATAGAGGGGGAGAGCCAGCCCCACCAGAGCCACAGCGCAAGGCAGACAGAGCGGGGGAGGCCAGGACGGCCTCAGATGGGGGGGGACTTCTCCAGGGTGCCACCGGCCCCGGAAGCCCCTCCACCGAAGAAGAGGAGCGGTCCCAGCCAGGGCACTCCAGAAGGAAGCATCCCTTTCCCCCGCACCCACCGAGGCAGTGGGAAGACCCCCCAGAAAGACCCAGAGGTGAGGATCCGCCCAGCAAGGGGCGTTCCAAGGGCGGGAAGAACCGCCAGGGCAAGCATCAAGCCCGGGGACAGATGACGGGGGGATCAGACAAAGGTCACACGGAATCCCTAGGGGGGGCAAGCCCCACCTTCCCATGGATGCAGGACATCCCGGAAAGACTGAGGCTCAGACTGGGGTGGACGCCGAGGCCAGTGCCGGGGAAGGATGATGCGGGGGCCCTGGATGCCTACCTCCATGCCTACAACCCGGCCTTCTCGGAGTACATTTGGGCGGTGGATATCAGGAGAAAGGGTGGAGACCTGGGCCAGGACATGCTGGGCGAGGAGCCTTACTCGACGATGTGCTCCATGGCCATGGCGGGTAAGGTCGCATTGGTGGGAGGTGGCCCCAACTGCAGGACGTGGAGCATCCTCAGGTGGTTCCCCAAACCGGGTGGCCCGCCGCAGACCTTGTGGGGCTTAGAGGACTTGGAGCCCCGGGTTATGGAGGACACGGACAATGACAGCGTGCTCATGCTCCGACAGATTCTCTTCCCCTGGATCCATGGGCGCACCAGGGCATGGAGATTTCGGATCGGCCCACCATCCTGCCGATCACGCACGACCCCAATATCTCCGACAAGGTCATGTACCTCCAGATGGCTTTCAAGCAGCGTCCCTTAAGAGACGGAAAGCCCTCATTGGGACGGTTGGCCCCGTGGGCCCGACCGCTGTCCAAAGCGGGGGCCAAGATCTGTGTCCTCACTTCGCCGTGGGGCTCCAGGAGTCGCTCTCGTTGGGGGATGGGTCACATCCCTTCCCGGAGGACCTGCTGGAGGACATCAGCAAAATTCGGCGCCGGGGGCAGGCCGACGGCCAACCCTTCTTCCTGGACATCTTGCACAGCGTGACTCTGAACATACCCCTGACCTCGCCGGGCATCTGGCCACTCAAGAAGGAGCTGAAAGGGGAGGAGCCGGTTCCAGGAACTCCCCCACCCAACGGGCAGGGATAACTACCCCTCGGCGGATCACTTCAGCGAGCTCATCCGGGGCACATTTCTGGAGGAGGTCCCCATGGGCATGGTGGAGGGCCCCTTCAGTAAGGAGGAGGCAGCATCGCGATGTGGCTGCGACAGCGAGGACCTTTGTCCCGGCCCCCTGGCGGGCATCGACGAGGGGGACAAGATCCGCACGATCTACGATGGCTCGGTGGGAGGGGCCAATGACACCATCAGGAACCAGACGGTGGAGAGGACGACGGCTCCGACGGTGCTGGATGGGGTCCAAGCTCTCCATTGGCTACATGCGGCAGCTGAGGAGGGACCCCCCTCTCAGGGTGCCTCTGGCCGCGAGGGGGGGATCGTCAAACCTCCACCTGGGGGCCTGGCTATGGCCGGAGCCGGGCACCAGGTGGGTGCTGCTCAAGGCGGACGTCACCAAGGCCCACCGGAGAGTGAAGGTCCTCAGGAAGGACTGGTTCCAGGTGGCCTCACTGGAGGAAGAATGGTGGGTGAACAAGGTAGGCACATATGGCATGGCCAGTGCCCAATCCTACTGGGGACGCCTGGCAGCCCTTCTGCTCAGGGTCCTCTACGCGCTTTTCCCTCAAGTGGATTGGAACTTCGTCTTCGTCGACGACTTCCTGAAGCGAGGGGGCAGTGAACTTGGCGGTGGCGCTGCTGGCCACACTCCTGGCATTGGGCACCCCACTTAGCTGGAAGAAGACGCACTTGGCGGAGGTTAACACGTGGCTGGGCTTCGTGGTCCACCCGAACATCCCGCAGGTTCTCATGGCAGCCAACAAACACATCCTGGTTATGGAGGTTTTGCAGACCATGGTGGAAGGGCAGGCGATGCACTCAAAGGACATCGAGAAGGCCCTGGGCCGCATCCAATGGGCAACGGCCGCATGTCCGCTGGCGAAGTCGATGCTCCAGCCACTTTGGGCCTGGAAGATGGCCACCACCACGGTGGGGAAACCCCCTAAGGTGGTCAGGATGCTGGCGTTCATGCTGCGGTTCCTCTTCAACACGCCTTTCGTCCAGTACTCCCCCTACTTGCCGAAGTCCTCTTGGTGGGGTTGCAGCGACGCTAGCGCCTCGGACGACGGACTGGCATTTGTGGGAGGTTGGTGCTCCAACACGGTGGAACCGGACAAGAAGGAGGTGTACTGGTTCCATGAGCAGATCCACGTGGAGGAGTACCCTTGGGCTTTCAAGAATGGGGATCCAAAGCGGAGGATTGCAGCTCTGGAGATGCTGGGCACGCTCTTCCTCTGTAACATGATCCTCACGCACCAAGGCCCTCTGTCCTCCCGGGTCCGACTCCCGGTGGGCAGTGACAATCAGGGCAACGTCATGGCGATGCTCAACCTTGGATCCAAGAAGCCCTACACCGGCGGCGATCCTGATGGAGCTGGTCTTCCTGCTCCACACCCATGGCTGCTCGCTGGCGGCCAACCATGTGCCCCGTGAATTCAATCAATGGGCTGATGAGCTGACGCACCCAGATTTCTCTGGGTTCGACCCTTTGCAAAGGGTCCCCAAGCAGGAACTCTGTGAGGAGTTTGTTTTTCTCCCGCGTCTCCTGAATGGAGATGCATTTGATCTCAGCGTGGGCCCACCCATGCTCCCGTGACCGGAGCCGGTGGGTGACTCACTTCCCCTGGTGGCAGACCCCCCTGTGGCCTGGGTGCCACGGGCCCCGGCTCAGGGGCGGGCGCTATCAGTCTGCACACCCGTTCTTCAGTTTTTGAGAATTGTGAGTTGGGTGGCCCATGGGGCCCACCCAGCGTTGGTCATCTGACAGGGGAAGATGAGTCCCTGGCACCAACACACTGCTCGGATGAAAGAGTTATCGCGTGCTCGTGTGTGGTGCCGTTTGGTTAGCTTGCATACACATTCATTCATTCATTCATTCATTCATTCATTCATTCATTCATTCATTCATTCATTCATTCATTCATTCATTCATTCATTCATTCATTCATTCATTCATTCATTCATTCATTCATTCATTCATTCATTCATTCATTCATTCATTCATTCATTCATTCATTCATTCATTCATTCATTCATTCATTCATTCATTCATTCATTCATTCATTCATTTCATTCATTCATTCATTCATTCATTCATTCATTCATTCATTCATTCATTCATTCATTCATTCATTCATTCATTCATTCATTCATGCATGCACAACCACACACACACACACTTGCATACATGCATTGCATTGCAATGCACTGCAATGCACTGCATTGCATTGCATGCCTTCATCCATCAACAGTACATAGGTACAAGTCTACATGCGTCTATATGTACATACACACACACATATTCTTCCCTCTTTGGCATGTCGTTTGCATTGGCCAGTGAGTGTTGGTGCTTGCCGAGCTCGTGGTTGTGTTTGAGTGACGCGTGTTCGTGCTCGGAACCGTCTAGAGTGTAATCTTTAGTGCCCTCCGAGATTCGTTCTGCTTCAGTACAAGCTGCTTATGTTCTTTTAACAGGACAGGTCCTGCTTGGCTTGGGTGTCGTGCATCAGTTTGCTTTCTTGGCACTTCACTTTTCTGGCTGAGGATCGGTGTGAGGAGTGGAGGTGCATGTACCGGCTGGATTTACCGCGGGAGGACATGGATGTTGTTCTGGTCAATGGGGTGGACTCGGTGAGTGCCGTGACCCTGCATACGTTCGGCCACGTGCGCAACAGCACCGACGATGACTGGATTGATGTCGCCTCTTGGCATGTGAGGTCGCCCAAGTGTCTGAAGGTGTCTGAAGGTATCTGAAGGTGTCTGAAGTCTCTCATTTCTGGGAGCCAAATCACGTGAAGTCAAGCCAAGCCAAGTCACTAAGTTCACAAGTGAAGGGGCTTTCGATGTCCACGCATTCACGCATCGAAGGAATTGCACTTGGTGGCCAACGAGCTGTCCATCTTGGCAGTAGGCACGGAGCCTGCTCGACAAGAGCTGGCCAAGATTTTCAAGGAGGCGAAAGGCGGCGGAGGGAGCATGCAAATCTTCATCAAGACGCTCACGGGAAAGACCGTGACACTGGAAGTGGACCCCGCAGACACGTTGGAATGCATCAAATGCAAACTGCAGGACAAGGAAGGAATACCTCCGGACCAGCAGCGCCTCATTTTTGCCGGCAAGCAGTTGGAGGATCGATGGACCCTGGCAGATTACAATATTCAAAAGGAGTCCACCCTCCACTTGGTGCTTCGACTGCGGGGGCACAACCTGCCAGGTGAGCCGGCGGGGGCCTCCCATGGCCCCACCGATGGCTTCGAGTCTCTGGAGAACCGGGCGACCAAGGGACTGGCCGAGCACGTGCTGTACCAGGAACTTCAACTCAAGAAACAGAGAGAAACAGAGAGAAACAGAGAGAGAGAGAGAGAGACGTCAGATAAGCAGATGGCTTCGCTTTACTAACAAGAGAGAGACTCCGCTCCTCACTTTCTCTGAGGCACCGGACAAGGTCACCATCCGGTCCAAGGAGACCGCCATCGTGCCGATCCTACACCACGCCATCCGGGGGGACCGGGTCTTGGTGTACGACCCCAAAGAGTCGGAGGTCTGCGTGAAGCGGGCCGTCCACCTGACCAACACCTCCGACCACGTGCTCGCCAACGGCAGCGTGAACATCTTGGACGGCGGCCGCTTCGTGGCCCAGTGCCAATTCACCCCCATGATCCCCGGGGATGATCAGCTCATCGAGCTGGGCGAGGACACAACCCTCTCCGTGACGCGGGTCAAGCCGAGCCATTTGCAGCAAGATAAGGTCTTCCAAGTGCGGCTGGAGACGGATGAGCATGGCCATCTCACCAAATTCATTTTGGACCACTGCAATACCGTCGTCACCAACTACCTCATCAAAAACAACGGCGCCAAAGCAGCCCCGTGTCTGTACATCGAGCACACGGCGCGGACAGATTGCGGTGGGTTTTCCATCACCTCAGCTGCACACTGCGTGAAGCAGACAACAGGCGGGCTGTTGGTGCAGTTTTCCCTGCAGTCATAATCATCAAGCAGATTGGACCACTGAATGATTAGGCTGAATGCACTGTGAGCGCTGCATTTGCAACAGAAGGCTTGCTGTTTCCAATTGTTTCCAAGGCCCCACTCCAAAGTGCTCTTGTTTTGCTTCTCTCCGCTCGTGCTTGAACGTCCAAGAAGTCCTGGTTCCTTGATACATGCTTATGTCAGCACAGGCGCCATGCGCCACCTCACTAACGGGTTTCACCTTGCAAGCCCAGTGAGCCAATGAGTGCTCGGGGCGAAGTTGAGGCTGGGCGCGCTTTTGCCTGGCAGTGGATCCCGAAGCCGAGCTGGCGCTGGAGGCGGGGTTTCATGCCGCACGCCGCACGAGCCGCGTCCGAGCCGCGTCCGAGCCGCGTCCGAGCCGTGGCCGAGCCGTTTCGGAGGTCTCCGAGGAGGCGAACTACGAGGAGAGCGTGCCACTCAACGCCGCGGGCATCGGGAAGTTTCTGACCCGGGCCAAGGGCCTGCAGGAGCCCAGTGAACTCGCTCAGATTCCGTTCTGGATTTGCACGCGAATTG
Organism: Effrenium voratum; assembly: GCA_963377175.1. Taxonomy (NCBI): domain Eukaryota; class Dinophyceae; order Suessiales; family Symbiodiniaceae; genus Effrenium; species Effrenium voratum. The sequence goes on along the minus strand of CAUJNA010000364.1, from coordinate 210,744 downwards.
TGCAAAATCAGAAAACACCCCAGTTTTCACAATTTTCCAGTAATTGTATGCAAACAGCACTTTCTTTTTTGTAGTTTAAGTGGAGACAATGAAGAACAATATCGAGAAAGATCATCCACAAGGCCCAAACACCAAAGAAGTAACAAAACAAGCAAAACAAGACAAGGAACTATCAAAGTAAACAAGAAAAAAGTCACACAAAACAAACAAGGACCTCGAGAACAAGACTCTTGACAAAACCAACACTTGTCCTCAGAGCTGTTTTTCCCTCGAGGAATTGTTGTGTTGTTGTGTTCCTTGTTTTCTTTTAGCTTGTCCCTGTTTTGGGCAGGCCTGCTATGATTAAGGCATTTTGGAGCTGCAGTGAAGGGGTGTGACCAGTGCTGTTATAAAGCCCCTTTCAAGGCGCTTACAAAGCCCTTAAGATGCTCCTTACAAGGCTCCTTGAAAAGTTCATTATAAGGCTCCTTATCCGCCGACCTGCAAGGGCGAGGCGCACGGGAAGGGTGGTGGTCATAATCATAATCATTCCTGCTGCGGTCCTCACAATCGTCACTATTATCATCAGCATAATTTCAAATTCCGCAAGATATGTAAGAAACCTGTATCCGGCGCTGCTTCATCATCATCATCATCATCATCATCATCATCATCATCATCATCATCATCATCATCATCATCATCATCATCATTGTAGTTATCTTTATCGTTTGCTTGCGCTACTTGCAATGCAAGGGATGCTAGGATGATAGTCATCATCATCATCATCATCATCATCATTAACCCAGTCAAGGCCCGACTTGCGATGCAAAAGATGTCATGATCAATATCACCATTGCAAATTTGATGATCGTCTGCTGCCGAACAATTCGAGAAGTGATTCGCTGACGCATAAAACCTGTCGAGCTTATTCTTCACTTCCACATGGGTTGTACCAACAGAGAGTAGCGTTAGGCACTTGTCTCGTCGTCCTTTCTTACTTATTCAAATTCTTATACGCATTTCAAGTGTGGCGTTAGGCACCATTGGTGACGCAAAGGATGACAAGGGTCAGGAAAGATTCAAAGTTAGGCCCACTCATTTTGCGTTGCTCTCTATGTTTCGTTCTATTTAGCATTAGCCAATGTGTCGGCTTCGTCAAACAACACAGCGAGCCTGTCTCAGACACGTATTCGTAATGCAGAGGATGCTGCAATGATGGTTCTCATCACAGTCATCATCTCATCATCCAGTCCTCATCCTTATCATCGTTATCCTTACTATCATCATCATCATCATCATCATCTCTTATTTAGAACCATTGGTAATGCCGAGGATGCTACGATGATAGTCACTTATCATCATCCATCATTCTTATCATCATCATCAGCATCATCCTCATCATCATCATCATCATCATCATCATCATCATCATCATAGTCATCATCATCACCTTTATCATCATCATCATCATGGTGGTCATCCTCTTTCTTCTATAAGTGTGGGGTTAGGCAGCAGTGTAATGCAGAGGATGTATTTACCTTTGCTCCTTGTGTTGCTCAGTCCTCTGTTCTGTTCAATGCTCTATCTTTTGGGCCTGCGGCCTCTAGCCGGCTACGCCTCTTTGAAGTTATACTATGTCATGTCATATTATTTTTGAGAAACCTATCCTCTGCCATGATATGGCTGGTTAGGTTATGCATGTTGCCCACTCCAGCCCCAGACGATGCCGGGGATGCCAGCTTTCTGGGTTTCAGCCGGGGCCCAACCCAGAAGGTTCACATGGGCCCAAAAAGAACAGCCCGCAAGCCAGCCCGGAAGCGCAAACGCGACAAAACACCACAACAAAAAGCAGCGTTTTGGTCGCGCGCAAACGCGGCAGAAGGCCCGAAAACCAAAGGGAAAAAAGCAAGGAAGCACTTCACGTCTTCTCCACACTTGCCGCCTTTGCCCGCACAGGTTGATATCGTTCTGCGCAGGCTTTAATGTCAAAGCGCATGGAAGGGAGACTTGGACTTCGACAAGCTGACGAGGCAGCGATTCCAAATGCAAGGCCGAGGCAGCTTTCCACAGGGGCGGCAGACACCGTCCTCAAGCATCTCGCTCAAGGCCAGCCTCTTCGACCGTCACCCATCTGCGCCAATGTCACCACCTTCTGGCGCTCTGCCTCAAAGAGCTCCATGATGTCAAGGCGTCCAAAGGCCTGCAACACGACGGGCAAGCCAACAACACGACATGCGACGCAGCGCCCAAAAAAGCGTGGTCAAGCAAGGCGAGAAAGAGAAAGCGTAGCTTGCCGAAAAAAAGCCGATGCCTCCAGGGATTCCAGCATCACATTCTGCACCATGCTCGCCTCCGCCACGGCGACACCCAGGGATGCCGCCGCCCGTGCCTGGCGGTATTCATGATGCCTCTAGGCGTGACAAATTTGCCAAGCTTTCTTGCGGGGTCCCAGCCAAGTTTTCGCCTGGACCCAATGTGTTAAAACCCTCTAGGCCCCGTGCCTAAATTGGGAAGCAGTTCTGAGGTCTGTGTTAGTGTTGCTTACCAGGTTCCATTGATCGCCATTTGGCTCAAGACACAATTGAGGTTCAAGATCAGATGTGTAGCTGCGTTCACACGTGATTGGCATTGAGAGCGGAAAACACTTCGCTTGCGCTGCATTTGTCAGGACCACTGTTGTAACTATTATTCCTTCTCCCTTACAACGTTTACACGGGTTCGGCTATAGCGGCTTTGACTGCATACACCTTTCTACGTGGTTGGTATTACAGCTGGAGGGTTCGGTGCACAGCGTCCCACGGGACGTCACCTTGCCGTCTCTTGACAGGTTATCAGCCGTATCGACAAGCTCTACACTGGACAGAGAGACAGCTGGTTTATTGCGGGAACAGGGACAATAAAGGAACAACAACCTACACAGTACAATGGCATCTTCGGCGAGCCCAAGTACTGCAACTTTTGGGAACAGCAGCTCAGAGGGATCCAATGGATTGATGGCTCTTCCTGCGGTGATGGATATGATCGCAGATTCGCAGGATGAACCTGGGAGCGGAGGGTCTGCGCTATTCAGCGACATATCCACTCCCACAAGATCATGGAAGCAGATCGATGTTCATCAGGAGTCGAAGCAAAGGGAATCCCCACCGAGAAGATCGTCATCTTCGCCTGTGACACCACGGACGTCGCAGAAGGGCGTGAGGTCAACATCAAAAGGTGGGAGGTCAAAGTCACCCACCAGTGCTGAGTTTCGCGCAGCAATCAAAGAAAGGAACAAGATGGAGGTGGAGATCGGGGAATATCAAAAGACACTTGATGAAATGTCGGCAGCGATGGCGAATCTTCATCAAGAAGACTATGGGAGCACCATCCGGATCCAGGAGCTGGAAAGACGATGCGAGATTGCCAGTAAGCAGTCGGGACATCTAGTGAGTCACCACCAACACCACATGGCCGAGGCATGGCGCAAGTTTGAGGAGGAAGCCCAACAGATGCGCAAGTTGGAAATGAACGCATATCAGTACGGGGAAAAGAAGGACATGGAGTCGAATGTTATAATGCAACAGATGCGACAAGCTGAGGGAACTATCATGGAGCAGAAGCGGGAGATTGCAGTGATGAAATCCTACATGGCAAGCGAGAAGTCGGCCGCGCAGGAGTCAGCTACACATGCAAGTCAGATACACCGTGAAGCTTCACAGCAGATATCAGTTTATCAGCAACAGATCAGAGGCATCGAATCGTCTACATCTATCGAGAAGTTCAACGAGGAGGAGATGGTCCAAAGTCTGAGATCACAGTTGGAGCACGCACTCGTCAAACGCCCCGAGACGTACTCTATGGAGGACTCCAGGGAACAGCTGATGGCGAGACTGAACGATGTTACAGTATTCGCGGAAGAAGAATCAAAGAGAGCAGATTGCTTGCTTTGTGAAAAGGAAGAGATCGTTAAACAGTATGAATCCGATGTTTCGATGAAGGACCAGATGATTGCTATCGAGGGCGGTCATCGTCAAGATGCGATCTTGGAGTTAGCCCAGGTCAAAGAAGCAAAACAAGAAGAACGGTGCACGATGGACGAGAAGTCGAAGGAGGCTGAGTACTGGAGATTGACAGCTAAGGGAGTGTATGATGAGTACCTTGAGGAGATGCATGAGCTTCAGGGACAACTGAAGGAAAGGGAGGCAACACTCAAGCAAGAAGAGAGTTTCGTTCGTCAACTCGATGCTGACAATGAGGAACTACGGGCGCTCAAGAAGCTGGAGCTACAGGAAGCCTCTAGTAGCAAAGATGGACATCGTGAACGAGCAGTAGTGAAACGCGCTGAGGGGGGACCCCAAGCTAGTTCAAATAGGGTAGACAAGAAGGTGGCTGGGTTAGTCCCGTCATCGTCTTCGAATCTGACCCCTCATTCGTCGCTTTTGCCAGGTTCGATTCTCTTTCCGTCTTTTGGTGATCCAATGATCGATGTACACCTATCCCAGATGCAAGGGGTTGTCGGACATGTCCCACAATCCACTACTACGACTGGTGGTGGTGATGGAGGGGGAAATAACGGTACTACACCCCCATTGGATTACGGTGGATTCTCCTAATGGAAATAGGCAGGGAGCAAGTCGACGTCAGTTGAGCCTAACAGGTGGCGGAGGAGGGCCTCCGGATGACCCACCCGATGATGAGGACGAGGATGACGACGACGAAGAGGATGAAGAAGACGAGGAAGAAGAAGAGGAAGAAGATGACAATCGAACACGGAGGAGGCGCAGAAGATCGAGGGATGATCGAGAGGTCAAGAGCGAAAGACCGAGGATCTCGAGGAAAGAAGCCGAGAGGGTATCTATTCCTGCTTGGCCAAAGATCCACCAACTTGATAACTGGAAGATGCAGCTGCTGATGAATGTTCTGAGCGCATGCGCAGATCCAGATACCGACACATGGACGAAATGGTTGGAACAGGCTCTTGGGTTGAACCCAGACCTGAATATGCTTAGCGATTCAGGTGGCGACAGATTTGCTACGATAGATATCAAGATGGCCATGGGCATGCAGAACATGTTGAAACAAGCACCTGACGAAGCCAAAGACGTGTACCTCGACGCTACGCGACACTCGGAACTACGACATCAACAAGGGGTGATCGTGAAGGGACGAGAGTTGGTGGCATTGGTTATGCAGTCATTCAGAACGTCTGATAGAACGGATCTTGTCTACCACATCGAGCACCTATTCAACCTTTGACTTTCCTGGAGACAAGAACTTGGTTATGTTCAGGAACAAGTGGTATGATTTGCTGCTAAAGATGAGGAGCGAGGACAGACCCAGTAAATTGGCTCTCAGAGATATCCTCTACAGGAAGATCAAAGGGAGCAAGAAGATGGAATTCGGCCTCAATGCCTACCATAGACTGCCGGACAAGCATCCTCAAAAGACGTACGAATTCTTGTTGGCATTGATCGATCATCAGATCAAGGCGGATCGGGAGGACCTAATGCTTGACATGAAGGAGAGATGGGTCAAGTCGATGATGAAGCCGGGCGGCAGGGATGCAGCCCCAGCCACTGGCAAACAGGAGAATCAGGGTGGCAAAGGCAAGAAGGGGAAATCCAGTGGACCTGATGCTGCACCTGTACTCCCAAAGGCCAAAGCAAAGGGCCACGCTGGCAAGAACGGCAAGTCCGACAGTGCCAGCGACAGAGGCAAGAGTCCGGGCGGAGGCAAAGATAACCCCTGTTGGTATCACTTCAAATCGGCGAAGGGATGCGTGAAAGGGAATGAATGCACATTTTCCCACAGCAAGAAGACGGAGCACAAGCTGGAGAACATGCCCAAAGGGAAAGGAAAAGGTAAGTCCAAATCCAGATCATCGTCACCAAAGAGGGATGATGGAGCATGCTTCGCGTTCCAGAAGGGAAAGTGCGACAGAGGGAGCGCTTGCAAGTACAGGCACGAGCTCATCAAGAACAATTCAGCTCCGGCAACGTCAAGCGACAAGGCGCAAGCCAAGTCGAAAGCTGCAGCCAAGGCCGCAGCGCCAGCTATTGTAAGAAGGGCCGTCGCAATGCCCGCGATAGTCCTGAAGCAATCGGCTCCTGCGGGAAAGGTCAGCTTCAAGAAGGACGTTGGCCAGGTCGAACCGGATGAAGCCGAGACTGTCTACCACGAGCATGATGACGACGCGATGAGCGAATCATCAAGATGGTCTGGCGAGTCCGAGGTCCCCGAGAAAATGGTGTGGTTCAAGGAAGTACTCGATGTCGACGAGAATGGAGAGATCACCTATCTCGAAGACGAGAGAAGGCAATGGGAACGAAAAGGGGAATGGTACGGTTATGAGGACAATGAGAACGAGCCTTATCAGTACGTGTACGTCGACGAGAAGAAGTTCAGGAGCAGTGATCATCGAGAATTATCAGCCTATCAAGTCCAACGATCATTGATAAGAGCGAAAATACTGAGAGAGGTGGTAGATGACATATACAAGAAACACTACTTCCCGGTGACCAAGGAGAGCAGCATAATGTTCGAATATGATCAGAGCAAGGACGAAATCAGGGAATCGGCCGTCGACTGGAAGAAGCAGCATGGTTTGCCGAAGAACGTTTTCGCCATGTCAACGTGCATCAGTAAACGGGTGAAATGGTTGATGGACACCGGATGTGGTCATGATCTCATCGGACGAGCCAAGGCAAAGAGCCTGGGTGTCGACATCGTGAAAGATGATGACGAGATTGCGTTCCAGGCCGCGAATGGTTCCACTTCCACGTCCGACGTGGCCAAGATAGTCGTGGACGAATTGGACGAGACTGTCGAGCCGCACGTGTTGGATGAAACACCCACGGTATTGTCAGTTGGGAGGAGATGCATGAAGATGGGTTATGCATTTCATTGGATGCCTGGTAAACTACCTTTCATGGTTACACCAAAGCAGGGATTCGTGCACTTACAAGTTAAAGACGACATCCCGTACCTCGTGAGTGATGGTAAGCTTCGGAGTAACAGGCATCGCCCTACGATTGACGACCTCAAGGAGCACTTTTCGGAGGTATTGGCAATGGTAACGAACGATGCGGCAGATCAGGAAGGCGACGATGACAACGAAGTCACACCCGCCGCTGTCGGTGAATCCGCAGAGGCCGAGGGCGGACACCATGATGGTGCATTCGACTTCGGACCACCCGGAGGGGCCGGTCCGGTACGTCCGCCTCCCGTAACTGAGGAAATACCTGTAGATGTTGGGTCAGTCCCACATCGACATGGTGATGCCGAAGCTCACGAGGAAGAGGTCGATGAGGATGATCCAGATGCCGGAATTGAAGTTGATGTGTACGAAGGATCATCAATAAAGAGGAAAGTGGGAGTCCTCAAGAGGGACGCCAACTCCATCGCTCATTTGCTTACACACAGGTACCGAAATCCTTTCTGCGAGTCATGCGTCAAGGCAAAGATGAGACACTTCAGATCACGAACGGGAGCCTTCAAGAGGGAGGTAAAGATGTTCGGGGACTTGGTGACGTTCGACTTTGTGACGGCATCAGGAGATCATGAAGTGGAAGGCAGGTATGCGCTCATTATTCGGGACATATATACCGGAATTATCATGGCTTATCCAACCGCGAGAAGAGACACTGACTCCGTCGTCAGGGCTATCAAGCACTTCTGCGGGAGGAGGAAGATCAAGCAGGTATATTCGGATGATGGCCCAGAACTGATCAATGCGTGCGTGGAGCTGAAGCTGAACCACGACCTATCGCTGCCTGGACGACCGCAGAATAATTCCCTTGCTGAAAGAACAAACCAATTCATCATTGACCAGACTTCGGCTTGTCTTGTACATGCCGGTCTACCCACGTGCTACTGGGTGCAGGCCATCACCACTCTGTGCCATCTCATGAACATTGAAGAGGTGAATGGATCGAGTGCATGGATGAGGCTGCATGGCGAGGAGTTCAAAGGCGAGAAGATACCTTTTGGTGCGCTAGTAGACTTCAAGCCGAGTGAAGCACGAGGGGAGAAGAGGGAGAAGTTCGAACCAAGAGGGGAAACTGGTATATTTGCTGGATATGTGTTGAGCACCGGGATGCATTGGGCAAACAAGTACCGCGCTTGGGCACTCACTGCGTTTGCGGGTGCAGAGTTGAACATCAAGAAGGCAAAGGTTCCACCTCGATTGAGAATGCCACATCAGACGGAGAGGATGATTCTCAAGTCTCCTCTGACATTCCCAATACAACAGAAGTACAAGGCTGCCAACGAGACTTTGGAAGGGATTGAGATGTCTGTCGATGCAATCGGTCTGGATGCACGTGACCGCCTGATCGAAGATGAGGACTACGAGCCCGAGTTATTGCAGAGTGACGAGAAGCGACTGCTCGACGATGAGGTCGATCAGATCGCTGGTCTGCTGCTTGACGATGGCCCGGAAGTACTTGTCGGAGGTCGGGGGGACCATGTAGAAGAGGAAGATGCTAGACCAAGCTCATCAAAAGGGAAAGGAGATGGACATGCCAAGGGCGATGGAAAAGTCAAGAAGCCCGACCTTCCACATGTGTCAGCTGGGTTACCTGGGGATGGCATCACGTACGTCAACGATGATGGTAAGGAGGTAAAGATCGATAAGGCCGGGAGACCGTACCCTGTCGGGAAAGATGGATTCAGGCTAATGAAGACAACGAGACCTCCAGAATACACTCCCGATGAATGGGCAATGATGAGAAAGTACAACTCTGAGGAGGAAAAGGCCGAGGTGAAGGGTGGTGGCAAGAAGAAAGAAGATCCCAAGAGTAAAGAATCTGAGATTTCTGCGCCGGCAGAGGCACAGACATTGCAGATGCCCGGTGGTAAGAGAATTCGAGCAATGCTTCGAAACCGCTGGGGTGGAATGGAATGGCAGTACAATTGGGGATTGCGGAAGAACATATCGAAGATCAAGAACCCAATGGATGGGAAACACTTGGCTGAACTTGATTGGGTCAGGATAGTAGTGAATCCTGTGGACGGAGTGGTTGTTCTCATGGACTCTAAGCAATCCCAAGACGTCTTGAGGCGAAACGTTCAGCTTGAGAAAGAATTTGAGTGTCTGGTAGTGATCTATGCCTGGAAGTTCAAGTCAGAGGAGCGATCAAAATCGACTCCAAATTGGACGAAGGCAGTTGCATCAGTCATGGAGCGTCAGAAAGACGAAGCTGAGACGACATCGGGGACAGGTCCAACGGTCGACGAATCGACGGATCTTACCTGGTATGAATGGGAGGAGTCTGCTGAGGTAGTTTCTGGAAAGGTGCCACTCGCGATGCCTGCAATAGGCGAAAACGGTGAAGCCAAGAAGTACCCATCGATGCCGTGCGTGACTTCTGAGCGAATACAGCACAGAGAGAAAGCAGTGAAAGTTGTACGATTCTTCGACGCTTTAGTGTCCAGACCGGTTGGCCGGAAAGAGATGCTGACCAACCCTGATGCGTTGGCATCGATGAAGAAAGAATGGTCGGGATTAATCGACCAGGGCGTCTTCGATCTTGGCGCAGTGCGTGAATATGACGCTGTAGCCAAGGAGGCAAAAGCGAAAGGGGAAGAGATACACATGGCTCGCGCGCATGGTGTTTGCGTTGAAAAGCACTCACAGTTGCCTGTTGGCGATCCTAAGAGGAAGTTCAAGGGTAGAGGCGTGTTGCTGGGGAACCAAGTGAAGAATCAAAGCTTTGAAGCTGCGATGTTTCAAGATTTGGGGAACTCTCCTGCTTCGTTTGAGGCCTCGCGTTGGGCGGATTTTTTGGGTTGTCATGATGGTTGGGATGTGCAGATGGCCGACGCTGTTCAAGCGTACATCCAGGCCACCTTGAGAGGCGCGCCGTGTTGGATTGAATTGCCGCCGGAGGCTGTGCCGAATGAATGCAAATGGGACAAGTACAGAAGACCAGTCGTCCCGTTGAGGAAGGCGCTGTACGGACACCCAGATGCGGGAACATTCTGGGAGCAGCGCTGCGATGAATCGGTGCGTGCCGTTGGCTTTGAACCCATCGGCGAGGAATGGCCGTCAGTGTACATTCACGAGAAGCTCCAGCTTGTTCTAGTTGTGTATGTCGACGACTTCAAAATGGCAGGGCCACAGAAGAACCTTGCCCAAGGGTGGAGCATGTTGCGTACACGTTTGAAGATCGAGCCCGAGACTGGACTTGACATGTACCTTGGTTGTAATCAAAGCAAGGGAAACGTCACTCTCGGGAACGGACACCGCGTAACAACGGTGACCTATGACATGGAACAGTTCCTACGTTCCTGTGTCGACCGCTATCTTGAGGTGGCGGGCGACGTGAAGTTGAATAAGGTTGTCACTCCTGAGTTGCATGAAGAAACAAAGAATCACGTCTCACGGAAGCCTGCCAGAGAGGGGCCGTCAGTCGTGTGCAATTGGTGTAACAATCTTGTGCCCACCGACGGTTCTGCCACAGTGCCGGACCAACGGGGAGGGACTCCTGAGTTGGCCATGAAGGAGCCCGTGCGTGGACACCTTGCTCCGCATGCCGCTAGCGTACTAATGAAGTTGCTGTACGGTGCGCGGATTGCTCGCTTCGATTTGTTGCGGCAAGTGAATCGCCTAGCACGGAATGTGCACAGGTGGACCGACTCCGATGATCGGGGTTTGCATCATTTGATGTGCTATGTGCATCATACTAAACATTGGCGCATGGTCGGTTGGGTCGGAGACCCCATGGATGATGTGCACTTGGCCTTGTATGCGGACGCTGACTTTGCTGGATGCGTTGACTCGCTACGTTCCACCTCTGGTGGACACTTGAATATACAAGGGCCCAATACTCGGTTTCCGTTGTCTGGCAGCTCCAAAAGACAGGGTTGTGTGAGTCATTCCACTCCCGAGGCCGAAATAGTTGCGGCCGATGTTGCCATGAGATCGATGGGTATGCCTGCTCTAAAGTTGTTAGAGCGGATTCTCAAGAAGTCACCGAACTTTGTGTTCTATGACGATAACAAGGCTATGATCGGTGTCGTGCGATCGGGGAGAAACCCCACGATGCGCCACCTTGAGAGAAGCCATGGTGTTAGCATTTCGTGGATGCATGAGATGTTCACACGTGATTACATGTATTTGGCGTACGAGGTCACCGACAGAATGGCGGCTGACATCTACACCAAGGCGTTCAATGATGGACGCAAATGGAAACATGCATGTTTGCAGGTTGGTCTACTCGACCCGAGCCTGCTGTCTGACCCGGATACCCTCAAGGCGCTCACACCCACGTGTGATCCCATAAAAGGGACCATGCAGACTGCATCGGGGACGGTTGACGGAGTTCCCACGTTTCCGTACACACACATTCCGATCATGCCCCCGGACCTGTGGTGGTCCGGATTGACATCCAAAGAGGGGTTGCATGAGCATGAAGGGCATGATCCGGTTGTCGTTGCCAAGGGGCCCAGATTGATGCGCGTGAAACCTCCACTCGCGGTTATGACACCGTTCGGGAGCAGGTGGCTTCGTTCCACTTGGTTTCTGAGGAACGGGTCATGGCTCAAGGTCGAGGATAGGGTTGACCCAGGCTTGCAGTGTGTGCGGATTGATGGATGGGTTGAACGCGCAGTTTGGCAGTTTCATCCCGTACCGGTTGCCGTACCGGCGCGGGAACGATCTCCACGACCACGACCAATTCACGTCGGGTCCGGGGACGTTGACGTGCAGTCCGTGCTGGCCGCATTCGTTGAAGAACTGTCGAACGAGCGCATAGAATTAAAGTGTGTCAACGACCTTGCTTTGGAAACTTTGCTCCGGTTGAAGCTGCTTATGCGTTGTCTGCATATCCATCACGAGCAGCTTGTCCCTGGTCGTTGTTTTGTTCCGTATCGCATTGCGGTGAAGCACAAACCACAGTTAGCGCCGGGTATTGAACTCGCGATGGTTAAACATGACGGTGGTGTGCTTCGCGCTCCAGTGCATGTCTCGCTTCCTGGTATGAGAACTCGCACAGTCGTCACTTTATACAGTGTTGACTTGGCTCGGCCCATTGTGCTGATGGCATGTTCCGAACCGCGTAACTGGTTCACTGCCCTTGCCCGCCATAACGGGCCGCAGGTCGTCACCATAACTTTGGTCGATGACTTACTGAGCGAGTACGGGGGGAGAATCGCCAGACATGTGCTTACCAAACCTTCCGATTTGTTGTTCTTCGCCGGGCCTTGCACGGGGGGATCATCATGGGCACGCCTCAACAAGACTCGCGGAATTGACACCGCAGAGAAAATCGAGGCCAAACAAAGGGAATTTTGGAGATTGTTGGAACGGTTCGTTGAAATCAAACGGCATGCCATGGCAAAACGAGCTGCGATTTTGTTTGAGTTGCCTGGAAGTTGTGATTATTGGAAGGATGAGAGACTGCATGAGGTTGTTCATGATGGGACTAGTCACGAGTTTGATGGATGTCGCTATGGCTTGAAGCAAAGGTATGCTAAGAAACCCATGCCAATCAAGAAACCATGGAGAGTTGTTTCATGGAACTTTGATCTTGGTAGCTCGTTGTCTAAGAAATGCAATGGAAATCATGAGCATAGACCTTGTGCCGGTCGTGAAACCAAAGAAACCCAGTTGTACACGTCGTCAATTGTGGGTGTGATCCTCCGCCGTTTTCGTGCTCGAGCAAAGTGCCTCAAGCCGGCACCATTGAAACTCGCTCTTGCTTGTATTACGCGAGGGAGATCGCGGAAGCATCAAGCTACTGCGTGTGAAATTTGCACCACCCCGACTGTACTACCGAGGAGCTGGGTTAGTCCCGAACCTCGGGTGCCAACGGGGAGCTGGGCCAGTCCCGAACCCCAAGTTTCGAAGAGGAGCTGGACCAGTTCATCACCTCAATCTGAAGCTGGGCTTGTATTGGGACAATTCCGTGGCTTTATTTGCAGCTGCTTATTTTGGGTTTTCCCGGTTCTGGAGAATATCATCAAGATGACTGCCAATGCGAACGTCGTCAATACGAATGAATTCTTCTGCGTGCCTGTTGGGAAATCCAGGCAAGCGGCAATATTCTTGGGGAACCTCGTGAAGAACGCCATCGAGGAGGGCAAAAGAATCCCCAAGAGAATGGAGATGGGCAGTGACCTGGGCATGTGCATAAAGTGGGTCGAGGACATTGGCGTCCCTGCTATCTATGCCTACTCAGCGTATTATTCTGCCAAGTGCCGCGGAATGATGAAAGGAGAAGGGCAATCCATGAGGGTTGCGTTAGAGTTTATCAGCAAAGTTTTCGGACAACTGTCTGCTGACGAATGTATGCTTGGTTGGAGGGAGTTCTGCAGCAAGGGGAAGAAGATCGTGGCGGCGCTGAACCAGCTTTGCGGTGAGGCATCGCTGCTAGCGAAGAACCCTGAATTGCTCAACGTCACCAAGTACTGCATAGAAGGGGCAGATATGCTGAGATCAATCACGGACATCTGGGATCTCGCATCAGGTGTGGCCGAAGACAACGAGGAACGGTCGTTCAAAGCCGCATTCCACCAGGACACCCAGGTCGGGGAGGTATACAAAGAGTTCATCAGTGATGAGCCAACTAGAGCCTCGTCGTCGAGAAGGTGGGGGAGCTCCGAGGAGTTCCAGACAACTGCAGAGTTTGAAAGGCACGATCGGAGAATTTCGAAATTCAGAGATCGAAACTGGGGGAAAGTATTCACGTTGAGCGTGATCAAGGCCCCCAAGCTTGACTTCTTCGGTCGTGGCGCAAAAGACGACTATCAGAAGAATTGGGACCTTGGGCTGATCTACCAGAATGAGCTGCATGCATCGATGAAGAACCTCGCATATGCGCTGAGAAGAGATGAAGAGGCCAGCCAGCACAATCTTTTGCGCTGGATGATCTGTGGGTCAACCCCCAGTGACATCTCTGACGCGTGCATCGGGGCAATCAACTCGCTTATGTGCGTTTCCTTCATCATGAGGAGGTTGCAGCCATTGCTCGGTGAAAGGCATGCTAGGGATCAGTCGTACACAGCTTATTTCCGTCAAGACAAGAATGAGCTGAAGGAACTCTATCGAGAGGTCGAGCTCGCCAGGAACTTCCTGTGGTGCATCGACATGATCTACGAGTCAAAGCTGCCTGCGATGAACATCAACTCCATCAGTTTGGCGCCACACGCGGCTGACAGGGCCGCTGAGAACCAAGATCGGCGCAAGTGGGTAAGCTGGCTGAAGGAGATCGAGAAGAAAGCCGAGAAGGACGTCATGATCGACTTCTACCAGAACAACTACTGCACCATGCACGAAGCCGAGAGGGAACTGGAGAAGTACCCCGAGGACTTTGTGATCGGAGAGGAGCCGACATGGTGGGTGATGGGTTCATCGAAGACAGAGCCGCCACGGAAGACGGAGCGACGACAGAAGTCAGCGTCGAGCTCTGGGCAGAGGAACCAAACCTCTGGTGGGCCAGTCCCCCAGCATGGAGCTTCAAGTGGGGGGTCGCATGCAAGTGATGCCGTCAGGATCGACAACGAGATCATCGACTCCATTTTCCGCATGAGCTCCGGTGGTGATGATGACAGATGGACAATCATCAACCCAACTGCTGGTCATGACACATACACCTCATTCAAGAAGGGGGTATTACTCTGAGCGGCGCGACTGTCAATGTGAAGTTCAACATTGACAACAATACAGGGTACCCAATCATACAAACTGTATTTGGGCCGTGTCTTGCAGAAGGGAAGAACGCGACATATTGGGAGTGTATGCTGAGATGCCTGACCTCTTCGCTATTGCATTTCGAGGAGAAGACCAGCGCGGAGAAGATTATTCTTTCCTATGTTGGGAAGGGGAATGCGGCATGGCTTCAGCTGTATGCTTTCTTATGTGCCCAAACAGGATGCTTGATTACTGGACGCCTTCCGGGCGCCAAAGCCATCAACGCGTTGATCCAGGCGGAGAAGAACCCGGACAACGCACCTGGACAGTTGAACCGGATTATCAAGAAACAGAAAAGGGGCCCCATTGGTGAGGCTACGATTCGCGATATGATGATCCAGAAGAAGAGCTTCTTGGTCCTGGACTGGCCCCTGAGGGCTGTCAACTCGAAAGGGAGCACGAAGACCTTCCAAATGATGGTCAACGAACAGGGGTGGACAAATATCGAGGAGAGATCATACTATGGGTCGAGTGAGCAAGTCTCCTCGTCCAATGATACGATGAGTATAATCTCCCGTTTACAGAAGCTGGAAAAGCTCATTGTCGAGCGACGGAGGCGAGACTTTGATGACTCACCTGTGTCGGTGCACATTTGGATGTCGCTCTATGATTGGGTGTGCATGAGAGGATGTGGGTGGCAGGTGACCGCCAATCCCATCATTGACTCCCTGCAAAAGGCGATATCCGACCTCGTCAACACATGCAAGGGCAAGGGCCTGGTCGTGGTGTGCTGAATCGCGATGTAGCTTTCCATGGAGGAAGAGGGGACTTGGGGACGATCGCCAACAAGGTGAGCGAGATCTGCAAGGCGGCAGGCGCGTTGGTGACCGAGAATGATCGCCTGTGGCGTGTTGCCCACGCGCTCACAGGTAAGAACTACAAGATCCCTGGGAGCTCGAACCTGCAACATTTCCTCCTGAAGCGATTGTTGGTGGAGAAGTCCATCGATGTGATCGCACCAAGCAACGCGTTTGTGCGTGAGCTGGAGGAGACGTGCATAAACGAGCCCGACCTTCGATTCAACATCCCGAAGAACATGGAGGAGTCGAAGGTGAAATTCGAGTACAAGCCGACCTTCACTGCACAATCAAAGCGAAAACAAGAGCAGCAGGACGAAGGGCACGGCGGACAAGATGCGTTTGGGAACGCCGATGTCAGTGATCAACGTCTTCGATGGTATTCGGTCACAGAGCTCAATGGGTTGATCTGCGAACTTTGCGTTAGAGAAATGCAGGTGAACAAGTCGAAGGTGCTCGGACCGAACTCGAAATTCAATCCCACTTCTTGCGTGAACTGTTGCGCAAACTGGAATGCAGACACGAACGGTATTGCGAGATCAATCGAAGGGAAGAAGCTGTATACGCGACTCTTCGCGGAATGCGTGGTGGCAATCCCAGATCTTCAAAACCTCATGGTGGACGTCAACAATGTTCAGGCCATGACCACGATTATACGGGAACTCGCATATTCTAAGCTGAAGAAGGAGCTATCCCACGTGGGCTTCGTGAGCATGACAGTGGATCAGGCAGCACAGTTCTACAACAACGGTCACGGGAAGCAATTGTGTGCATCCCGGGATGTGATCATGTGCAAGAATTCCGAGGGAATTGAGGAGAGGACATCCATCTTCATGATAGACAAGGACCTTGGCAACGTGGCCTATTCATCCTGGATCAGGAGCGTGCTCGATCAGGGGACGATGTATGACCTCCTGGGACAGACTTCAAACGAGGAATCCTTGGGGGACATCGTCGAGATGGTATTGGGATTCTTTGAGGTGATGTCGTACTTTCAGCACGAACTACCACTGTGGAAGGATGTATGGAAGATCAAGAGGGAGTTCGAGCAATCAATTTTACGACACCTCGCCGGGAACGTGAGCCACACGACGGGCCAGAACCGAAAGCGGAATAAACCTTCCGCACAACTCGGGGCGCCCACGAAAGAAGTGTTGGACATCATGAACAAGATCAAGCCCAGACATCCGCGATCCCTGATGGCTGAGCCTGCTGCCCAAGGGTCCAAGAGAAAGGCAACGGAGGGCGAAGGTGACGGTCTTGGTCAAGCACCAGACCCGAGCCGAAGCTCTCAGCCCAACGCTGAGAAAGAAGATAAGAAGCAGCGAGTGATCGAATCAATGGAGAAGTGCATGGGAGAAATGGGAATCTGTATGAGGTGCGCTAACCTGGCCCACGACGGCGACTGCAAGGACTATGAAGAGGCTGCTGGGAATGAGAAGGCGATGAAGAAGATCCGTGAACTACTCAGCAGTGATCCTATTTCATCGGATGAAGAAATGGGGGATACGGGAGAACCGTCCTCATCAACGTCCAAGGAACGCAAGAGAGGAGGACAAGCGGGGAAAGAAACAATTGAAATGTATAGCTATACCATCAACCTGGTGGAAATGGCTGACACGGCTGAGGGAGGAGAGCTACAATGCGGTGGCGTGGACCTCACCTACAATCCGTGCGGGGACAACAGGACATTCGAGAAGACGCTAGAGATGGGGTGTGACACTATCCCGTGCTACATCTCGAAGTACGGCGACACGAGTGATGTGCATTTGCCATGGGCGTACGCGTCTATTGTTGACCCCAGATACTTTCCCAAAGGGGCCAACCTTGAGCAGGTGGATGTGATGCAGCTTGGCAAGAGCGTCAATTTTTGCGTTGCTCCTTTTGACGGTGCTCCACTATGCAGGATTGGCGATGATCGCTCGGTATTTGCTACGAAAGATCAAGCAAACCAGCTGTCTCACAACCTATGCAGAGTCCTACGGCACAAAATCGGCAATTGCCGAGGAAGTGTTTTCAGATGCGACGAAGGTGGATGGGTCGATATTGACGCAGTCATCGACGACCGAAACTGCGACATATTCCCACCTACAACTTCGAGAGCGAAACGATACATGGGCATCATGGAAGTGATCAAGTGGCAGGAGTCCGGACAAAAGAAGTCGAGATTTCAGGTCCTGGCAGCAAGGTTTCCAAGCATCATGAACCCGAACGATACGAGGGCGGCCAGGGAGGAGATGACCAAGGCTGGCCTGGATCGGGATGACATCGACAGGATGTTCAATAGATGCGATGGATGGTACAGACCTTGGTGCATCCGAGTCACAACTGGTCACAGTGATTTTGGATTCATGAGCTCATCCGCACTGGCGAATAGGTATTCCGCAAGGATGGGTGATTCTCTCGGAGGAGCATTCCATGTGACGTATGTGGAAAATCTGCCAAGCTTCGTACGCTGTGGGTTAGTCCCCGGCGGACTCGATGGCGGGAACAGGCTAGCACTGCACTTCGGAGCATTCGCTCCATGGGATGAGATGAACGTAGCAACGAAGGTGACGCTACGGAACGTAAGGAAAGGGGATCCGATTGCGATCATCTACATTCCCAGTGCAACCCTCGCGCGGTATGGAGCTGGAGTCGCGGCAAATGGGACATTCATGGTCTTTGACGTGATCCCGTTCTATGAGGTCAAGTCCATTTGGATTGGCAAAAGAAACGAGGGGAAACGCCTGGAGTACGTTGACATCAAGAGAGCGTACTCGAAATGTGTGGAGAACGAGATCTGTCCTGGTTTCGTCAACTCATCCCAAGAGTCGGCTGCGATGTTCCTCCAGAACGTCGCAAAGATCAACGAGAGGATGCCTGAGACCGAGGCGGGTGCCGATAATCTGCACTACATCAAAGACATGGTTGATCGTGCATGCGAACTTTATCGGGACAACAAGATGGAGGAGTTCGATGCGCAGGTCAACGAGGTCAGGGACGAAGTCAGCAAAGTCGTCATCCTGAATGACGAGACATGGGAAGGACTGAGGTGCCGGATATGTCCGTCATGTGCGACCGCAATCCCCACATGCTTCTGCTTATGCCTGGAATGCGAAGCGCAACTGATCTCCACCGGGAGGTTCTACATCCACATCAACTCCGACGACGAGGAGGACAACCAAAAGCCCAATGTCTCGGGTGATGCCAGGCGCGCACAAGAGGAAGCCAACCATGATGCGGCAGCACAGGAGGATGGCGAAGAGACGGAGGAAGTTCCTGAAGATGACGACATGGACACACAAGGATATACATCCGGCTACGTGTCTGAAGAGGAAGATAGCGGTTGGTATTACCGCGACACTGATCTGGCATCACGGGATATCATAAATTCCCAGCGGATGGCGATTTGCCTTGATGAGCCGCGCGAGGCTCAATATATGGCGGGATTCATCGCACTGCAGATGTCCAAGATGTGGGGGATGTTCGAGGGTGGTGAGGAGAGAACGTTGAACGCCGGACTCGAGGGGAGGCCGGGCTGCCCTTACCACAACGACTTCAAGAGATACCCCAACATTACTGAGCACGATCAGGAAGGGATCCTTTTGCCATCAACGGCACTGAAGATTTCTCAATCCGAGAATGTTCGGACAAGGGTCTTCCGATCGGTTGAGGAGCGTGAAGAATACATTCGTATGATGGTGTGCAAATGCGAGGGACTATATACATTCTACAAGCTGTGGATTGCAGCGAGGATCCTCGACGTCACCAAGGACGAAATGAAGCTCCTGGTCAAGGACCGCGTGCACCCGGTGGGTGATATTATTTTCAGATGCTTTTCACTGGCTTTCAACTGTAAGTATATATCATTCGTGAGGGATGGCCTGAACCTTGGCAAATATGGTTATTCGGTCAATGTGAGTGCCATTATTGCGGCCATCGACCCGAATAAATGCGACACACCTCTGCTGGACTGGTGCCTTCGTAAAGGGCATTGGTTGCCAGAAGATCATAACAAGAAGTGTGTCCGGGCGCGAGAAGCCCAGAAGAACTTGGACGAGGAGTTCCGTCGACGCACTCACCGACTGTCCATTGGGGACAGGTATGCGTGATGCAGATGTTGATTGCGGCACGATGTGGGTTAGTCCCCATCCGTTGCTTGCGTCTCATCAACGTCATTGTGATGGAACGACTTTACATCATGATATGATTTCATGCGTCCAAGATGAATGGATGTGTATATGTTTACATATTCCGACGACTATGACATTCTGGATATTCATGAATGGGACCATTACCTCATGGATGATTTCCTTTTCAGTATATATATATTGTTCATGGTATCTGGAATGGCTATTATTTGCATTGATTGCTCACCGATATTTCTTCGCCGGTGGTATGCAGATTGCTTACGAGCAGGCGCCTCTGTTGGACTCTTATGGCCAACCCATTTTCTATGGATGACGGCTGCGCGATGCGCAAATGCGGCAGCTGGGATGTTCACTGGTGGTCAAATGACGTGACAATAGTGTATTGTATACACCTGCATATAGGAGTGCGTTCGATTGGTGGATGAATGTTTCGCTTTTCACACAATCGAACCCGGCATGTTTCACAACGAATGAACGGTGTAGCGATAGCAAGTAAAAGAATGCACGACACGATTTCGTAGCTGAGGCCGTGGCCAGTGGAACGTTTTGTGGTGTTTGGACCGCATGATGAACGATGCGACCCAAATGGGGGATGTTAAAACCCTCTAGGCCCCGTGCCTAAATTGGGAAGCTGTTCTGAGGTCTGTGTTAGTGTTGCTTACCAAGTTCCATTGATCGCCATTTGGCTCAAGACACAATTGAGGTTCAAGATCTGATGTGTAGCTGCATTCATACGTGATCGGCATTGAGAGCGGAAAACACTTCGCTTGCGCTGCACTTGTCAGGACCACTGTTGTAACTATCATTCCTTCTCCCTTACAACGTTTACACGGGTTCGGCTATAACGGCATCGTCCGTATACACCTTTCTACGTGGTTGGTATTAAAGCTGGAGGGTTCGGTGCACAGCGTCCCACGGGACGTCACCTTGCCGTCTCTTGACA